>JAULBU010032031.1:0-36554 GCA_032358235.1 Odonthalia washingtoniensis
AGTTGGAACGGGGTTAAAGAATGGAGTCAATTTTAATTGCCTCTTTCCATTTATAGGTGTTGAACGGAAGAAATAAAAAATTCAGAGAATTCAAAAAACAAATGTTGCTGGAGAGAAAATAGAAAATATATAGTTTCAATTGGCTCAAAGAATACCGATTAGAAAAAGTAAATCTAATCAAAATATTAAATTGGACTATGTGTGAGCGCTGTAATTGCAATGTCCTTGTTATTGACATTTTTGTTTCGTGTCAGTCGCTTTGGAGGTACTGTACCTGAATTCTGCACTAAAGCAGGGGGTGATTTCCGGTTGCGGGATGATGGATGTTAAGAGATCAGGCTTTACGCACACAGCTTTTTGTATGACATAAAAACTTTGGGCAGTAGGACAGTAGGGATGGCTGACAACGTCCGATCTCGACCAAAATATATATATGAAACCTTCGTTCGTTATCGTTTCTGATTCCTGAGTTGCGGTGCCAGCAGCTGCAAGAAGTGTACAGTATTTATTGAATGAGCCAATCATGGGCCGCCAAGTAGGCTCAAATCACAACACCGCTGCACTGATTTGTGACATTACGAGGGTTTTGGCAATTTGAAATGTCGTTCCGTAATGGATATTTTTTTGCGCCACGTCGCAAAAAATAAAGGAAAAATGTTTTTTCACAAATTTCATAAACGCGAGTTGGCAAAGCGTAATGTAGAAGCAGCAACTAAAATATTCGACACTAAATTTTATGTGCAAAGTGCAAGGTTATTTTCGTAAATAAACTGTTAAAAAAGTGAGGGAAGCCACAGGAACAGACGATCAACCATCAACATCAGAATAATATGAATGAGATCAAATAAATAAATAGTAAATAAATAAAGAAAAAGAAGAGGTTCATCATCATCATCAACAAAAGGAGTTATGTTATGAATTTTCCGAGATGCAGCAATTTCATTGGCTGCTGTATGAATTTTCTGATATGTAGCAATTTCATTGGCTATTGTAATTATATTTTGGTACATGAATTTTCCTTGCACGCACTTAAATATGTATACTGGTGGAAAATAGGTTGTGAGATGCATCACTCAGAACAGTCATAATATGACTATTGTGAGTGATAATATTATTATGACTACAATAGTAGTAATTACGAAAATACATCAACTATAAACTTCCTCCAGCTACTGTACAATGGAACGTTCCAGTTCGAGTGTACTCAACCCACTGTACGGTGCTCAAGTTTATGTAAGAAATTCGAACATGCGCGACACTGTTCGCGTTTGGAATTCCGTAACAAGTGAAATGGCCAACATCATCCAATACTCAATTGCAACATCGAGTTCAAATCTATCCTTAGTGTTCCGAACTTTGGTCGATATATTCAACCAGAAATGTTTTGACCTCTTCCGAAACAAGAATTTTCTATTGGATAAATGTAGAGTGGGAAGTGCAAAGAGGACGGGTATCTGAATAGAAGACGTGAAACATCATCTGGAAACATGACCAGGAAAAATTCTAGCAACATGAGATATTACATGTATTTGCATGTTTTTGGAAGCAAAAGTGGGGAAATATGCCTTCGACCATATATAGACAGGGGAAATTTATCATAAATTTCGTTATTGCACAGGGCTACGGTGGCGTATTACTAATCTCTCGGAAAAAGTAAAAGTCTATACTTAGAATTATCTGAGTACGAATGAAATTTTTAATACAGGAAATTTGACGAATGCACTTACTGAGTATGTCGCTATTACACATTCTATTTTTCTTGGCCATGACAAGGATCTAAAAAGTTTGTTTTTTAATTAATTATGTCTTCACTTGATAATGATGATGTATGTATAATAAAGGAAGCTCTTTTTGAAATAGCTGCATTAATTTTCTGTAAAGCGTCAGAAGTGTGCCACTTCTGCCAACAATTCAAAAATGATCATTTACGCCTTTGAATATAAAGATAAACAAAGTAGCCTGAACAATCATAACAACTTCTATGGCCTGTACCACTGTCTTTGCAGTCACCACATAGAATGCAACATCGTGATAAACCAGTCAACACTGGATTGTGGTACGAAAAGTGTCGTCGTAACTTCTTTCCATAGTTATAATGAAAACAGCGAAGCTTGCTGCTGTTTATTGCAAGGTACTTCTAGAAAGAAAGGAAGGAAAACGGCACTAAGGCTGTTCCGAGTCCTCCTTCCACGGTAGCTCGTGTTGATAGTGCACTCCATCAAAAAGGAAGGTACGATGAGAGGCGAATAAAATAGATGGCTATTGTTACGGTGTTTTCAAGAAGCCGGTATGGTTGTATGACCAAGAGAGTCGGATGAATTGGAGGGAATGTACACTGAAACGGTTGGTAGATGATCTAACGTCTACGTCTACTATATAGGGAGGGAGGCGGCTGGAGAGGTTACAAGTAATGACGCGGCTAACGGTCGCCGCTTCTTGTGCACGCTTGTAAAGCTGTGGAAGTGACTATCCCTAACACATCGGACGTTCCATCAGAGCCGAAGGAGCGTTGTAGTCGCGACAGATGTAAGTTAGGCTGTAGATGAAGTCTGAGTATCGCTTGTATTCATTAGTATTGAAGAGAAGGACTCGAAAAAAAATTTCTTGAGTAGGCTCCACCTGCTGTCGAAGGGCAGGGGGCGTCTTGTGCAACGAAGTGAAGAGGGAGACACGGTACAGTGTAATGGGCAACATTGATCAAAATACACGTGGCGGATGTGAAAAGCCACCTAAAAAATGTGGTTCTACACAAAAGAAAAAATATGACCAAATTCACTAAAAATATACGTGTATAAAAACGAATTGACCACATCCTTTTCATTCCTCTCGATTTCTCTCCAGACTGCTTTAAGTCTTCTGCATTGTTGAGGAACTACGTGTACTATTTCACTACTGATAAATCCATTTACTTCCAATGTTTCTTAAAAGAGCAATAACTCTCGGGAGCCCGAAGAATATAATCTCCACATTATCCCAAGCCGTTCATTTTGGATCAAGTCCGATTAAGGGGAATGGAAAAATCTATTATCACCGCTTTGTCTCTCACTTCACCCAATCTCCATGATAGCAATGAATTGATTATCAGTGATTTCATGTTCTGAGTGGCAACATTTTGCTCCCAACCCATATGGGATAAATGTGAGCGCATGACTGCAATGAATTGATCCGCACCATCCACACCGCCTTTCAATTTTGTATACAGCACTTGTGATCCATGTTGGAACACACGAACCGGTGGAAGTGGCCCGTTAATTGACACATGCTCATTTAAGGAGTTCCACGACGTCTTGTGCGAATTGAATATCTGTTTCTGTATATCTGTGCAAAAAGAAGGGATGATTCATGTTGAATTACGTTCCAATCTCACACTGCTTGAAACAGCTTCAAGTGCTAAATTTGCAATATATACTCCTGTATGTAAATCAATGAATGAAACTACATACTGTTCTCAAATGACGATGCATATGGTGCTATATTGCTTCCCAATTCGTGGAATTGATGAAGCATCTGAAACAAATGTTCTGCATACATTGCGTTCGGAATCTTATCTTCCGTGATGAAACCTGTAATTATTGACGATGTCTGGTGTACAAACCCGTCGATAATACTACCACCTGATATCTTTGTTTTAAATTCAACAGAAACAACTGCGTACTTGCTACTACCCAGCATAACATGAACTGTAGGATTTCATGAATCAATATTTGTATTACTTTTAAGATCGATAAGTGCTATACAATCGGGTGAACAGGCATACTCGGGGTTCGTATTTTTTTCAAGCAGGCCAACATATAATACACACCATGTGTATTTCAATGAACGAAATGACCTTTTTTGCCTTCGACGATGATATGTTTTGAGACATGCTGAGGTTTATAACTTCCCGCGGTGTCATGGTCGTTTCATTAATCCGTACGAGAAGAGCTACACGAATAGGAACTCTTACCCAATTTGTTTCTGAAGTGACCATTCCACTAATAATATGGAGTGCGGCCTGGCGATATCTACCGTCCACATCAACCAATGACTTGTTGGACTTCCGTACCATTGTCTCCCTTTCATCGCTGCATAATTTCGAGATACCAGTATACTTGTCGTCAACATCCTCTGGTTAGGAAGTCACTGAAATCATCCCGAAACCAACTTGATACCCCGCTTGTCCAAAGGATGTAACGAATGCATCACGATTATCGGTGTTCTCATCCCTCAAAGGGTTCTTAACGTTCCTGATTTGACTGACTCGAAGCCATAATTCAAAAGTTTTATAATTACTAAGAAGAAAGTCAGTAAGAGTAGAAGACCTCCAGCTATCGATCTCCTCAGTACCATTACTGTTCGCTCGTCGTATTTCGATGACCTCCATAACTTGAGAATCCTAGAAATGAACACCGTCTTCTGATTCCAAATCATGGAAGATGGCTGGGTTTGTACCTCTTCCATTATTTTCATAATACGGACATACACGTTCCATATGCAGTGGCTTAATTTGCACATCGAATATTTCCACTCTGCTCAATTTGTCATCAACTAAAGCCGTTACCCATTTAGATATACTCCCTAAGTTACTTCAATTTTCAGCCCTGACTTTTCTGTATCAACTAGGACTGCAGATAAATTCGAACAATCAATTCCACGACATCCTGCGGGTGACTTCACCAATTGAACTGAATCGTCGTCTAGACAGTACAGATCAACAGATACATCTCGAACTATACCCCTTGCTGCTGTATCAGTACCATTTTCCTCTCCAGGTATAAGCTCATGGAAAGTTGTTCACCTCTTGCCGGTAGGTAGCGATGCATCAGACACGTCACCTGTCCTGATGCAGAAAATGAGGACATAGTGAATCATAGCAGTATGCTGTAGTCGCTGGTTTAATTTTGTAGCGATGTGATTGGTTTCGATGAATCCTTAAAGATGTTGAGAAGAGTTATGTAATTTGAACACAGTTGATAGTAGTTGAGAAAAGCTGTGAAATAATGAAGTCAGTTGATAAGGGGTGGCTGTGAAGAAGGAGACCGTAATATTGCCTGTAACATAGACGACAGAAAATATCGTAATTTGACAATGTGTTGTTTCGTATGACTTCGCTTCAGAACTCCGCCTCAGTTGTATTACTTTGTTAATCGGGTTGTCTTCTTTGTTATGAAAAACGCAACAGTTGCATGACTTTGTTAACCGGATGGAGTTTCTGTAACGAAACAATAATTTTACCGTGCACTAGTGTGTAGTACTCACCGGCGGTATATTGAAAGAGAAATTAACCGCAAAAACATTACTCGCAAATATTTTCGACAAGTTTTTGTCCATATGGATGCCGGAAAATTGATGGAAATTAAATAATTGATTTTTTGTTACAAAAAATTAAATATTTAATTTCCTGCAAAAAGGTTCCTAATATGGAAGCAAAAAAATTGCAGGAAATGAAATAATGATTTTTAACAACAAGAAATCAATTATTTAAATCCCTGCAAAACCATTTTCTCCATATGGGGGCCGAGAAATTGCAGGAAATTGAATAATTTATTTTTTTCAACATCAATCATTTAATTCACTGCAATTTTCGGCCTCCATATCGAGCAAACTTTTTACATTTTTTCTTCGTCCGTTAAAACTGTACAAACAAGCCCACTCCGACCACGTGCGAATTAAATATTTAATTCTTTTGCAACATATTCCGGATCACAACCTTCTATACCTTTCCTGGACATAACATCACAATACCACTACCGTTACATTACCATCTTCACGTTGGTTACGATTCTTCTACCATCAACATAGACGATTACGCATCTACTTGAATAACATGACCTCCCACAATAGTCATCATACCGTTGCAGCAACCCTTTCTTCAAAACCGTCATATCACAAATCTGATCAACAGACATCACGTTAATTATCAAGAAACGCCGTACAACTTGATGATTACAACAGAAAATTTACACTCCATATATTTTTCTGCGCCAACATCTCCCACACGAACATTAGAATCAATTTGAACACTCTACATCCCATTCCCCAACAGTTTTAAACTCCTTTTCCAACACGGAACTGAGCAAAAACACAACATGTCATCCTTAACTACTACTGGAAAATGTTCTACGGGGAAACATTCAGCCCCTGAATCTGAATTGAATTGATTCCTGCTGTTTTCCTTTATGGACAGTTTATACAGTTTATCTGTCAATGAAAACTTCAACTTTCGGAATGTCAACTTCAAAAATTATCTGCAATGGTTGAGGTTCCATGACGACCCTATTTCCAAGCACATAACGACACGTTTCGAAAGAAATGGGAATGACAGAACGAACACTTTGAAACAATCGGTATTAGCGCCTATAGGAGCAAATAGTTACAAGGTCCTAGCAGAAATAGATTTTCAGCAAGTGCGTCGGATAGCCCGTTAGTATCTCACCATATACACATATGGCTGTAGAGATGAACGCACAATGCAAATGTTCACTACAAGTGTTCACTGACAACTTCAATTTGACTAGATTCTTGGTGGGTCCAACATTTATCAACATGATCATCCCGTCAACTGGGAAAAGACAAAGACGGAACCCTTTCAACATGCCTATCGCAACAAATTTCAAATGTCTTCTCTTTTACCACAGAATTGAATTTTCCTCGGAGGCAATTTCAGGAAAACATTGTTTGGCACGTAATAGAAATATTGTCAGCATGAAAAATTTCACTGGTACTAGAATAGGGTTTGTTCGTCAAACTATTTTGAAGTCGTGGGCACCACTTACGACATAAATCAACATTCATCCCGTCAGTACAATGATGTCACCGTACATATTCTACAACTCAGCAACGTCCAGGTTCGAAGTTATTTCTAACAGGAACGAAGGATTTTCTCCCGTTTCTAAAGAAACAAAATTTACGGCAGATGATGGACCATTCAATATCGAAAAATTGTTGTCCGAACAAGCGCGGAAAAGAACAAACAGGATGGAAACAGAATTTCGTTACATCGCATCTTCATTTTTTACGATCCTGCACAACATATTGTGCAATATTTCGTTGTACGAACCCGATTCCAACCTGGAATCAACTCCGATGTTTAAACCGTTCTTCTGTGATCCGAACAGTTCGGAATTACCGCAATGATTTTCTGACATACCGGCTCATGTCTCCGAGGCTCTCAACTTATCCGTTCCAGATAGTAACACCAAGGAAGTTGTCGTAGACGTTGGTGAGGACATTCCATCTTCAAGGGGAAAGAAAACCGGTAAAGGTAAGCATGAACGTTTAAAATCTTCCAACCAATTGGATACGAACAGGAAGAAAGATAAGGTTACTGGCAACAAAGAAACGCAAATATCCCCATACCAATCTTCCGATATACCTACAGAAGTTAAAGACGAATATGTTGCCGAACTAGCAGCTTCATATGAGCTACCTACAATGGGATTGAGAGCGATGGAAGTGATGAAAATAAGTATGTATAATTACTTTTGCTGCTATGACCGCGATTTTCAGACCATTTATGACACACATGAGGATACTATGGGTCAGAATGTACAAGATAATGTGCATTTCATTCTAACCGGCCGACCTGGAAACATTAAATATATCAACGACTAATCAAATTCAGATCACAATCAGTTCAAGGAACAAGGCATGGAAGATGTAGTACATTTACCGGAAACTGTTTTGACACCGGGAAGTCATGCACCTATATTTTGTTTGGCAATCAATTTTCTTCCTGGGTTCAAGATATTAAGTCGAAGAAGGAACTAATCCCATTGGAAAACCCTGAAGATGATGAAATTAGAAAAGGATACAAAACTGAAATAAGTGTTTTCAGTGTGGAGGGAACACCGCTCAATTACACGAATACAAGGGGTTACTATGCATCAGATCCAAGAACACCCCGTCTCACACATCTCTCCGTTCTGGAACATGGAGTACACTTGTAGAAGAATGGTATAGTATTAGATCACGATTTGAAAAAGGTAAACTGCAGTAGTCCTAGGTCCATTACTTCTGTTCATCCCGGAACATGCAATGAAATTAATAATATCCCCAGGAACCCTATTAACGAAAATTTATTCCTTCCATCTCAAACGAAATCCTCCCGTCGAAGACAAATGATCCGACCAGAGAAAGCCAAGATATTGGATGACGTATATTAACCTGAAATTTACCAATCCAGGTCAGTTGGTTGTGGATCCATGCGCCGGTACATTTTCTGTGGAAATTACATGTATGCTTATTCCAAAACGTAGGAGATTTGTCGGTGGCGATATGGATGATAACTGTTTTGGGATGCTGCTAGACAAAACTGGTAGAGATTTCCACTAGTCAGTTACTCAAAGATGAATCAAACATTAAGGGCACGGAAGAAGACCTACTTGCAGCACAAAAAATATTTAAGAGAGTTGGATTCCATTGCCGTGGATAAAGAAGGGATGTATGGGATATTCTTCCTGGACTTCCCACAGTTCAGAATTTCCCTAAGAACGTTCTTCACTTCATTTCAAAAGTCATTGTGGATATTTGTGTAAAACGACGGTGTTACTATACCGTGAGACAAGTGGAAAATATCATGGAAGTGATCCCTTGATGGAAAAAATACTGACAAATATTTGGCTTGTAATGGAAGTAGGGGCACTAGGTGTTTCCTTGGAACCATCCACAATCAAACATGATCAATCTGGTTAAAGGGTTGCGCATAAAAGACAATTGATGAAGGTGTCCTCATTGGTCATTACTACGTAACATTGGTTTACGGAAATATTGGCGGAGTCAATAAATTACAAAAACGTATAGCGAGGGTTCACTTTCAGTATCTGATATGCAGTTCCTGAAATACAGTGGCGATTGTGCACATAAATCCACAGCAAGTGCCGGATCGAAAAAGAAGGTATGGACTGTAGCCGCACCTTGGTGCATTGAAAGATACATTAATGATTACTATTATATCTCTAGAGATAAAGATTCGGCTAAAGACAGATTGAATAACCCAAGAACTGAAAATTGCGCTCTAGTGCAAAACAGAAAGTTGAGAACTGATACAGCCGTAACTTCTCACAAAACTTTGCAGATTCGTGCTTTATGTCCTATTGCAATTGGTCAAGAACTTTTCATTGATTAAGGTCCTGATCATTTTCATAGCGTTAAACAAGATTAGTGCTGTAATTTTCATTTTTTCTTACATATACCATATTGAACACAGACCACTATAACTACAATGAGTAATTATATAACCTTCCCAATACTACAGCGTGTCTCCATTAATTGTGATTGAAATCGTGGACAGTCTATTACTTTAAAAACAATTATTTCATTCTATCACAAATAAAGATGCTAATAGAATCATGTAAGCAAGTTTACATATTAGTGAAAGCTCCATTCTATCACCATTAACTATGATACATATTGGAGATAGATTGAGCCTTGTTCCTGCAAAAATGGGGTACTACTCTTTTCGGGGAAAATAAACATTCTCACCTACACACTGACTGTAAAACAAATGTTGCAACACAACCACCCAAAATATGAGAAGATAGATAATAATTTTCCACCCAATGAGGGCCAGGATGTCATCTATTGCATTCCGACCTCCACCAGACGACAAACCATTTCCTAACTTCCCACATCTGGTGAGCTATGTCGACAAAAACATAAATGGAGGAAAAATAAGAGGGAAAGTAGAAGGACGAAAGAACTCTGACAACATAACCACGCCAAATATAAAAAGATAGATAATAGTTTGCCGCCCAGCGAGGGTCAGGATGTTATGTATTGCATCCCGACTTCTACCAGACGAAAAAAACATTTTCTACATTTCCACACTTGGTGAGGAATGTAACCAAAAAATAAAAGGGCAACAGAAGGGGGAAATAAATTCGAAAGGAATGGTCGTACAACGCTCCCTATAAATAGACTTCTTCAACCCTCTATGGATGACAAGAATATTATTGTGATTAAAACCCTATCTCCTACCAGGTCATTGGATTTTTATGGATATTACATTCTGGCCACCTGTCACTTGTTGACGACTTAAAGTAGTACATGAACTGGGAACGTGGTTCCCATTACTGTACCACATAAATTTGTCAACAAAAGGTTGGAAAATTTGAAAAATACCTCACCGCTATAATCACCCTTCAATCTACCTTGGATTCCAATTTACATAAAGGACATGAAACGGACACGGTATTCGAATCCTCATGGAACTGTGAATGGTACCCTTTCAGCTTGTTAATGTAGGCATTAATCACGTACACATTTGCAAATTGTTGGAGCCTTTCCAGTATTTCCTTTCCATTTTTTCTATATTTGGAAGTCACACACGCACTGCTGTTACTAATTTTTAATAAAATATTCAAATATATTTTACCGCAATGTCCAAAACCGCTGCTCTTATAATATTTTGCGATATTTTTTCTTTACCTGCATGGAACTACGTTCACTGAATGCCTAAACTTCACATTAAATTTACAATTATTGGGAAATGTGTCGCCCTCCACTTTAAAAGTGTGAAATAGACATTTAAGTGATTCCAAGATATGATAAAATGATTTTCATGTTCAATTTAAATCAAAAATCCAAGTTATAGACAGGAAGCTCTTCTTTACAGCTGTAAGAACATTATGTAAAAGGGAAGTTTAGAACTGGAGTTATGACGCAAACAATCAAAGGTGCTCAGAATAGCTATTCTGAGGCTATTTTCCACTACCAAAGTAAGCTGTCTGCTTTTATAAATCATTAACGTAATAAAGATCACTTACCTTCTTCTTCAAGTAAGCGAGCTTGTTGGACTCCTCAACTAAAGGAACTCCGGATAAAGGAGTAACTTTTGACTTATAGTTTACATCAGCTAATCTTTCTGCTACAGATGTTCGATCATCATTAACATGGCAGACTACTTTCAACAGAATAATCTTCTCCCAATCCAAATCAGTGCTCAACCTTTTAACGTAGACTGATGTCGGATCCGAACTATAAAATTTAAGGACATGATTCTTCATTATTCTAAATGTTTTTGCTACAAAATAATATTTCTGTACTACCTCCTTCCATTAACACCAAAAAAGATCCACAGATGGAACAGCCACATTCGACGAGGAACTAATGTTAACTACTTCCACCATCTGTTCTGGAGTGTAAACATTATGTTTGTTCAACTCCCTTTTCACCAGACCAAAGGCACCATCTACACAATTCTTAGTATGACCAGTAATTTAAAAAAAGTTCTATCGCGTCTCCTAACATGATTGTCAGGCGTAATAAGAAGTACCAAAGCATGAACTTGTTTTTATTCTGACCGCTACAATTGTCAGAATGAGCTTTTAAATTCATTTTTGCCTCCGGATTACTCATTTTACTATTTAAAATGTGGATGGAGTGATGCAAAATCGTTGTAACTTCGTTGGTAGTTTTATGGTTAGACCATGGAACTTCTGAAAGCGAATATATATATGAGTGGTATTTAAATTACTTAATGGAACACCTAAAAGGTGGAACGTTAAGCCTGTGATGAAATGAAGCTCTTCCGGCTTTTTAAGTAAGTGAGGGAGCAGAACTTTCTCCGCGAAATCGAAAATGATATGAGTATAAGCAGAATCAATATTATTACTTGCATTTTTATAAAGTTAACGGCAATGAGCAAATTCTGAATCAGCTTCAGCTCGGCGTGCTCTTAATGATTCTTGAATATTACTGATGACAAATTCATCACCTTCTTTCGCAATTATATCCTTCAATTTATTACATGAATCGCCGAAATTAGACCCCGATTTTGATAAGCGTAAGTAACCTGCGTTTTAGTTCCACACTTTTACAAAACATCCTTTGTTCAAAGGGCTTACATCTGCTGACCCTTTCCGACCATTTAATATCCTTTCTTCATTATAGTATGTCATCATATTTTTCCAAGATGATGCATAAGTTTTGTATACAATTTCTCTTGTTGTCGAACTGTCCAGACACATAACTAGTTTATCATCTCTAGATCCTCGTCTAGTAGGACATGACTGACCATTCTCTGAACCATACCTATTTAAAAATGCAGATGCAATATTGGTTTGGGCGCTATATACATCTTTTGTACGAACTGAAAGTTGAGTTTCGTACAACGAAATCGAGTTATCTTGATACATTTCAAGTGCATGTTTATTTAAAACATTAGGATTCATTTGTACCATGGCAGAAACTGTTTGACGACATAAACGTCTTCCTTTGATAATATAGTCATTGTATTGGATGCATAGTGAGAAGGTGCTGAACTATTTCTTTGTTTGCGTTTTAGTTGCGTTTGAGGACTATTTGGGTGATTTACAAAAGTTAAAAGCATAAATCGTAAGGCATTGACTCGATCCTGTTACTTCATGTTTGCAAAGCTTTGTGCCATCGGCCATAATTTGTCGATACCACAACCAGGTGTGAATTTACATTCGGCCTTTTGTTGATCGAAGTGAACGCGAGTGTAGTTGATGGGTGTGGTTGAGTCACTTATTTCGCTCATTTTGAGGTACCCGTCGGAAGAATGGTTTTTGAAAAGAGAAAAAAAGTATTATGAAATTTTCGACATTCTAGAGACTTTCGATAATCTAGCTATCAGAAACACTCGTCATTGAGAAACTCATATCTGCGCTTTTAGTCACATCTATGAGAAAAACTTGGCACTAATTGAAAGATACGCTCCTGCAGATTACAGTGATATGCCCAGCTCACAATTTTCTAAAATGCAATTTCACACTTTTAAAGTGGAAGGTGACACAAATATGAGTGTACTGCGATAATTCTACGACGTTTCAATGTCCGGTCTGCGATTTCCTCAATGTGGGCGTTCATATCGGTAAAAATAAAGAATGGTTCCCTGGGCCATCCGTACACATTCACCTCTTGAATGTAGGCATTTATTAACCGAAGAACAGATGATGGCACAAATCGGTGATACTATGCAGTAATCTGTATGGGAACTACCCAACAGGCCGTAATGTTATGTAGAACAATATAATTAGTTATTTATATAAATCTACACATACTGTAGTACTGTGAATGGTAAATGGAATTGCGCATACACGTTCAGTAAGTTTGTGGATGTACATATGTTAGTACACACTACTTTGTGTATCGAGTAAAGATAAAGAGTATACTAACATATAGGAGGATACCTAATATAAGGTATGACACAGATAGGATTCAAATACTCGAAGTTATCAAATATGTTGAACAATAAACATCTGATGTGAACAGATTCGCACACTCGCCTCGGACATGCAGTAAAACAGTTGAGCATACTCAGAAAAACATTCAGACTGCAGTACTGCAGTACTTCTAACACTTGTAGTCAAAAGAAGGAATAATAGGATCGCCCAAACACGCATCAAATTAAACTTAAATACATTAATCTGAACAAATTCCAAACGCGTGCCCGATTCAACGGACAGCTCTGGATGAAATGAGTACAAACACTGAATGTAAACGAGCTGAGGAAGCAGGAGGAAACATTTTAAATAAAATAAAAATACCCACTGTCATCAATCAGAAAATTTTCCGTTACAAATAAGGGGGTCATATCATACAACAACGTCACAAATATCGTCTCTATGCTAAATCGGAGGGAAAGAAATCATCATTTATCAAGCGACCTGTGCGTCTATAGGTGAAACGACCTTGATACCATGGTCGATAGGTATGATCTTTAGATCGTCCGGTGCTACCCATATCACTATATACTATGTAATAGAATGTACTATGAAGGAGGAAAAGAATCAACATCCATCCACATACAGACCAATTAGGTCAAGAAGAAACCCAGAAATATATGAGGAACAGCATAAATGTAAAAGTAGGAAGATAATGGTCAGGCTACAAATGTGTAGACCTGGTAGAACATAAAACGGTGAAGAACCACATTAGACCGAATAGTATTCGCGCAATTGTGATAATAGTATCAAATCATCTGCAACACGATATGTTGATTTTATCAACAAGGAAACTAAGTTTACTTTGATATTTCCATCTTAATCCCATCACCTTCAAATCATTCCTTTTCACCAATTATCCGTCAATGATGTAATTATCAACAACAAAACTCAAGTTGGTAAATTATGAGAAATAGTTCTTACAATTAATATCATTCAATTAACAGATATTCAAAAAAATATCGTCACCTTCTCAATTGGCGGAAATTCTAATTTCTTGAAATCATCTGCAATTGATCCTGATGCTGATTCCATTTTAGCGCCGATAATTCGAAACATTTTCAGGACTTTTTTTACATCTGCGTCATGAACACTCCTGCTGTCCGATGACTTATTTTGATACCTAACAACCTACTTGATTATTCCCATATCCTTCATCTGTAATCAACTACATATTTTCATTTTAGCCTCAGAAAGTGTATTACCATCTTTACACATTGATATACTTCGTCTACCACGATTATTAAGAGTTCTATTCATCATTTATTTATCTGGTATACGAACATCGGTCAGCCTCACTTGGAATCATCTCACACTTATTTTTCAGGAATTCATGCAATGTTTGGTTCGACATTCCGAATTCTTTCTTGAGACCTTACGAGAATTTGAACAAAGATTTTCCTTCTGGTATCAGGTACATATAGCAGTGTGGAGGTTTGACATATATTGAATTGCTAGGAAGTTCATTGAGGAATGCTGTTCTTACATTCATCTTATGAATATTCATCCGCAACTTCTCACATAATGCAAGGAGGACTCTCAACGTCGAAATTCTTGAAACTTGGATATGTGTGAGAACATAATCTATATCGTGTGTCTGTATATACCCTTTCACCTCCCATATGCCTTTGAACTTAGTAAAATCTGCAGTTTCGTTTTTCCAACTTAAAACCCCATACCGTGTCTATATATTTCCTGTAGATCTTTGTATCAACCAACTTATACTCCTTCCGTTTCTTCACTGGTTTCATCTCTTCATCAGATGAATCCTTTCAATTTTCGGCGTTGTCAGTCTATGACATGGCTTCTTTGTAAGCTATTGGCATCACTATTTATTTACCAAATCGTTTTCGATGAATACCGTTTTCTTCATCGTTACCTCGTTAGTATTACTGATTTATAAAGTACGTTCCCCAATAACAATGTTGGTAGTTCTGCCGCCATTATTTGGCACCGATGGTGGTTTTATCTCTTCGACTTCATCTTCTCGGATATTTGCAGCTCCAGTGTTTGTTACTTCAATCATCTAGAGGCGATCTCTCAACTTGTCGTATACCCGGACCACATCCATTGCCTGAAATTTTGGCAGCTGCACTAGTCTTGGTGATGGCACCAGCGGTATACCAACTTTCTAGGCAAATTTCGTTTTGGTTTCCTTAGGTTTCTGTTAACGTCCCTGATTTTTGATTTCGATTCTGTTTCTAATGTGCTGATTATTGTTTCAAATTCAGCATATTGTTTCAGAGTCACATCAATTGACTCCTCGATGAATAATTGTTTGATAAACAATTATCTAGCTCTTCTATAAACGAGAAGTCTCTTGAATGCACTATTCTCTTGGTATAGTGGCAGTACACATTATAACACAGCTACCATTCATCAATTCCAACCAACTAACCAAATTCAGTGGTAGTACACAACTTGGTGCAATTCCGCATCGGAATGTATACGAGTGTAGTACATCTAAACTGTTGGAACATCTTCTATTCTACGATTTTGTGAATGAAGAAATGGAATGGATTGTCCATGTTCTTGAAAGTAGATGTGGTACATCTATTTCTTATCAATATTGCATAAAAACTGCATTTCCCACTAGTCTTTAGACAAGGCCACATCGGTAAATCTTTCTATTGTCATTTTAGTCAATGTTCTAATGGTAATCTGTAAAACGTACATATGTACGTGTGTTGCTCTATCAGTCAGTACATGTTTAATCCCGTTTACCTTAAAGAAATCCTGTATTTAACCAAATATTTACTCTATTCCTTGGTCGGTACGAAGTGTCTTTACTTCGTAACCCTATTTATCACGAACTGGACATATTTCTGTATGTTTTTCATCGTTTACATTTTTTTAATTCATCAAAAATGTAGCTTTCATCAGTGTATGATCATGAATGTGGGTTTGGAAGTATAATTTCTCATTGACGTCTAGGACAGAAAATGGTCCACATGTATATTAATAGACCAGTTCACCAGGTTACTGTGTTATGACATCGCTTTTATTGGGGATTTCTGTAGGAAGCCCCATGCGACTTGCCTTATGCACAACGTACACCTTTCAGAGGTCTTTTCATTTCCTTTTTCGTCAATGAAAGTAGTCCAAGGTGGAAAAAGTTCCTCATTCCACTTTCGGATAGATATCCTAAACTATGGTACCAGTTCTTCATTAGTATGGATAGATCACCATTATAGTCATCCATGTTGTTTTCTGATTCTTTGTCTCAGTTAGTAACCTCACGTAATGTAGGAGGGGTTTCATGCATCTAAACTATGATTAAAGCTTCTTCGTTGGGCTTCTCAAATATTCTATAGAGTTTATCCTTCCATTTTATCTCTCGAGTCGTTACTCCCTTGTGACATGATATGATGAAGTCGTTGCTATTAAAGTTTAGACTGATTTGGGAGTCCTTGGTCAAATTACCAATTGAAATTAGCCTCCTTTATATCTTCGGTATCAATTTTATCTGAACATATGTTGTATTGCTTCCCTTCGCCAAAATTTGAAGTTATTTAGAAGCTGCTGTTGTAACAGTCCTATAAAAGTTTTCGTGATCATAATTTATGCAGCTTGGACTATCCATATAGTAAAGCGATGCTTCTGATTCCAATATAGAGGGTTCACTCTCCTGTGTTAAATAATCACTTGCCAAAAATAAAAATTCAGTGTCATTTCGCTGTGCCACATTTTCATTAGGCTCTGTGTATACATTTTTTCCCTGTCATCATTCTAAAGCAGTCACGCATTATTTTCCAGTTCTCTGGTACCAGTGACATTTTACATTATTATTAGTTTTTGAAGGAATTCCCCTATTATCTCTGTCTTTCTCCATAGTTGAAAGTGCTCTGACGGTATTACACTTTCTTTTTGGAGTTTCAGTGATGTAGTACGATCCCCAACGATATCTTGATCAATTTCTTGTAGCTTCATCATCAGATTGTGGTACGTAATTTTTCAAATGATAGAAATTTCATTCACACGTTTAGTTTTTACACATCAAATAACCCATTGGTAAATATTCCCCCACTTGTGGGAATAAGGGAAGTTATAATCCATACCCGCCAACATCATGGGTTGTTGCGCTATTCCTTGATAACATACAAGTCTTTTCGTTGGCTTCATTTTTATGTTTATTAACTACTGATGCACATCTCGAAGCATGTGTTTGTTTTTGGACTGACATTGTTCTATTAATGTCTTTCGTAGGCTTCCACTTGGTTTGAAATCCTCGGTTGTCTCCACAGACTGAACATTCTTGAGATCAAGACGATGAATTGGGTACGTTGGTAACATTCAAAATGAAGTGCGTGGAAGTATCCTCAAAACTTGGGACACTTCGTGCCCGCTGAAGTTTGCATTTGCTTGGCCTCACTTCGGGTTTCACTACGGGGTACACTTCGGGTTTCTAATTTAGGAATTTTCGCCTCAAATATCCGAATTTACCAAAGTGATTGCTAACATGGTCTGTGTCCACTTGGGTATTTGAAGTCAACTTTAGCTATTTGATGATTTAGACAGAATACATGCTAAGTGACAATGATTTCTGTGAAGTAATACGAAGATACATTGACTATTTTTGCTTTTTTGCACTCCGAACTTTGAAAACCCCCCGAAGTGACATTGGTGACACAGGCCACAATCACTTCGGACTTTGATGGTTTTTCTCAATATTGTGACTAATAAACACGAAGTGACAATGTATTAGGATCAATTCTAATTTTTGAACTACCAAAAAGTCGAAGTGACTTCGACTTTCTTCGCACAATTGTACTCCAAACCTTAGATTTTGAAGAAGTTACATTGACCACATAGGCCACAATCAATTCGGAATTCGTCTGTTATGTGTAATTTTGTGAAGTCACTTCGTATTCTGTCGATTCGTCTCCGTGGAAAGTGAAATATAGACAAAGTACATTGATCTTCATCCCAAATTTGCACTGTGAAGTTTGGGAGCTCCCAAAATAAAATTGGTGGCACGCGCTACTGTCATTTCGATTTTTTTGTTTTCTTTGATATTTTGCTAAATTGAGAAACGAAGTTTCTTCGAAGTAAATAGAATATCATTACTATCATTGAAATAGTGACTGCACTAAGAGCAAAATATGTAGTGATGTAATATGATATTATTTCACTATTAATTCTACTCATATTTTAATCCTTTCTCAAGATAGAAACGATTAACATAAAATACACTTAAAACCCATCCCTTCCCGTGACCACGAAACGATTCCCATTGATTGCGACGAAGAACATGACTTCCCAGAACATATACATCGGTATCTTCACGTACAATGTGTATTTTTCCACGAACACTGTCAATTTGGAACAGACCATACACCTTTTCTGATGTCTACATACCGTATTATCCTCTCGTTCTATCTCAACACAATCTTATGCAATCAAGTACCTTATCTATTTCATATGGAACTAAATATGTGTTTTCAACGGCATCCAAATACGTATGAAGCAGAAATTCGACATGCTCTTCTTGTTACCGGATACAGATCCATTACCCACATACTTGTTTGATCGTGAATTAGGATCTTCTCTTTCTATCGGTATTCGTATAAATGATAGATATTTGGAAAACCACATATTCATGTAACCCTCTGCGACCACTTCTCCACCAACCTCTCCACATTACACCATAATTGTATCTAATCTTGAACCTGAGATGGAATAAAATCTATCCTTTGCCACAACGCGCTGCATTACCCTGAACGGTGATTTACTGACAAAAACATTTTAACAGACTTCTTATAATCCGAAAGTCGAGGGTATTCGCAGCCTGAGATGAACGCTGATGCTGGGAACTATAGTGATATGTGACCAGCCCCAGTAAAACATAATCCAATGCTTCGAAGTGTTGATTAATTAGACGTGTAATTTGTCGATTACCATCGGCACCAACCCTCCTGTACAGACCAGTAATTATATTGTCCATAGTTTCTTCAAACCTGTTTAGAGAATAATCGTTAAGCTAACTAGCTATACGAAGTTTCTGAATAGTTGAAGATGAATCATGAGTTACAAATACTGCACCATCCTTTCACACTGCTTGTAATATCATATTCGACTTTATTGCTTGATTTACAACAGAAGATGTTCTTTGTACTTTATCGACTTTATAAGCCTTGGATGGTCGTTGATTCATCCTTTTTCAGTCTCCTCAACACAGACAGACTTCCATTTTGACGGCCGTCGAAAGACCTCTTTGGTTTCTGTATGATTTAATTAATAAATTCTTGTCTCCATGTATATTACACATCCCAGCATTTCGATATCAGACGGTAGATGATCCAATAGGTGAAAAGTTGTTGTATTCATTTATGATGGACTATAGTGTTTAAATATATAATGTGCTTTGAGTTTAAAAGATGAGATTGTTGCTCGAAGTTTCTGTACATCAGAAGAAGTCCATAATGGATGAAGATTCTTTCTAAATATGAGACATGTAATGTCTACGTACATTGCGAAACAGGATGTTATTTCTGCCCATGAACTACATCCACGAAGTCTCTCACAAATATCTCTCAGAAATGGGGACAATTTATCAAGACGCATGTTATCCACAGCTTCCAACATTTCTGAACTCCGTTTTCTGTAAAGAAACTCTGTAGTGATCCAGAACCACCACTTTTTGTGAAATCAACTTGAATATTGTAACCATGAGAACGTTTTTAGACTACAAACAAGAAATGATTTAACTTACGTAATATAGTTCTTCGAATAGATCGTAGAGGTCTTAGAGAGCCACGGTCAGGTATTTCAGTAGCTGTACATTCAAAACAACTAAGAAGTCAAGACAAAAACCACTTAAGAAGTCCCGAGAGTGTAGGTTATGCATCAGCTCGAAGTGGAATTTGTTATAAATATCCATTTGTCCCTGTATCTTGTCAATGTTGAAATTTCTGATAACTGGATACTTTGAATGTATTGAAATTGTTTCATAGATGAAATTCGTTCGACAAACCTTCTTCTTGATAATCAACGGTATCTCATTCAAATATTCTTTTTGTCTGCTTTACTGATCTTAGCTTGTTATGCAAAGGATATGACATATCCGATGCTTTGAAGAGACATCGATGGCACGGTCGATTTGTTTTAACTCCATGTTTTACTGAACGCAAATCATTTGTTTCCAGTATATCAACTACCATTGAAGACAGTATGGGATGTAAACGTACTGCTACACCATCTGGATTTTTCCATATTTTCGGTGTCTATATGAGGAAGTAAGCCTGAGAGTTTCTTTCATGGTCTCGTGGAGTGCAGTTTAATCGTGTCCTTGTCTGTCATGGTCTCCCGCATATTAAATTTCCAACTTCAGTACAAATCGGTGCATAGGAAGGTCGCTTAGCATTCATAACATACAGGAATAGCATTCCTTCATCTCGGACATCCATTGCGGACAATGGTGAAGATACAGCTGCACTACTTTGTCAACGATCTCTTCCTAAGCGCAGCGATTCCAATCACGGAGACACAGGACACTTCTCATATGAATGTTATTGTGAGACACGGGATGAGGATGCATGGTGCTGGGGTGAAGAATATTCGCCGAAGGTTGTCACTTAAATATCCAAATTCAACAGCTAGCTGCAACAACACATGTCAAAACTTCATGGAAATCCATTATCTACACTGGTCAATTCAATTAGTCTCACTTAGACTAATAACGAAGCCCGGAAAAAGCCAATATCGCCATTTAGATTATGGTAATCTAATTATCTACTGAGACTACTTCCAAAAAATTTAAATAGTTTCACCGATACAAATT
Organism: Odonthalia washingtoniensis; assembly: GCA_032358235.1. Lineage (NCBI taxonomy): Eukaryota > Rhodophyta > Florideophyceae > Ceramiales > Rhodomelaceae > Odonthalia > Odonthalia washingtoniensis. The sequence goes on from JAULBU010032031.1 coordinate 20,947, forward strand.
AAAAACTTTTTATTTAGTATAACATAAACCCCATCTTCCATATCGTCCCAAATCACGCAAAACTGAAGTAGCTACACTCATTACCCTTTTCTTGTACCACATTGAATGTAAACAATGTTTTAATCAATTTCCTTTTAGGTAATGAAATAATATGATCGTTAAAGATTTAAATAATAGTTAAAACTTAATTTTAATCGTTAATTTTCACTTTGTAAGGAACTTTATGGGTGTCAACTGAATTGTTAATATTATTATTTGAACTTTATGACTGTCAACTCAATGATTTTGTTTCGTTAGATTTTTTGTTTGTATGCCCATTATGACTTCCACTTCCACTGTAATGAAAAAGCACAAAATTTCCGTTATGACAGACACTTCGATGAAAAAGTAAAACATTTCCCTCTCCATGTAATGAGGGAGGATGTCGAATCAACTTCATTTTCCTTCAACTAAGAATTTAAATTATAGTTCAACATCCGAAGATACAGCTGTTCACCAATTGTTGCTTCAATTGAAAGTGGCATAATAAGAAACGAACAAGTAAAGCAGCAAGAACGGGGTTTAATTCATTTGCTCATCCAACAACAGAAACAAAAGCAACAACTATTGACCCAAATAATTCAACAAAAGGATCCCGATAAACAAGTGCAGTTACTTAAAACAATTTCAACATGCAATAATAATGACACTGAACATGATAATGATAGCAATGAAGATAATGGTAACAATATAAATGAAAGAAATGATAACAGTATCAATGAAAATAATGATAACAGTACACATGAATACAATAATAACAATAGTAGTGAAGATATCGGAAACAATAACAATAGTGACAATACTAGTAATGTCTAAAATGACAATAATGACAATAATGACATAAATAACAACATCAGTAACAACATGAATTCTAATAATACATTATAAAGTAAAAATATTATTTATATTTCAAGTAGCCACCATTCCAGAAGCACAATATCAAATAGAACCTCACCATTTCAGAGATGTAAACAGAATGAGAGACCAAGATAGTCTCTCTCATTCACAAAAGGCTGTAATTCATTGTGGTCTGGGTCTGGATGTAAACAGTACTTGGAGAGAGGTGCAGCTCTTTCCTCGCGCCCAGGGAATCATCCAGAAACACACCAACAAATTCAATGGGGAGCCAGTAACTAGACCAGAAAACAAATAATTTTATTTTTAATAAGCCACAATTTTCACTTGATTTATTTTTTCGATCAAAACCTAAGATTAGGAATTAGTTTCACTTACAGAAATTTTCTTCTGAGACTAATACCCGGTGAGATTAATTGAAATAACCGGTGTACGATACTGACGTATCTACAAAATACACATCGTATTAATACAGTAGTAGGTATAGTACCGGCTTTTTTCAAAATGTTTTTTTCTTGGGACTCTTTTTGTTTTATTATGTTGACATTAGTCAGACCACTGGACCACTGGTCTGACTAATTTAAACATAATAAAACAAAAGAATCCCAAGTCAAATTGAACAAAACCGGTCTGGCAAACCGGTTTTGTTCAATTTAGTTTTTTATTTTTATTTTTGAGTTCAAATCAGCTTGCACTTTCAAATCCTGACATGGTATCAAACGGGTCTCCATTACTTTGTTTATAATCACCCCTACTCATATTCCTCCTTCACACCCTCTTCTTCAGCTTCGTCCATAGCAGCATCAACATCGATATATCGATATGGCCATCATCATCTTTTTCCGCAGATAGCAGAATAAGTAAGGATACACCGACTTTTTCTTCATGAAATTCTAATCTAGAAGGATTTATATTCAAATCGCCATGCAAATAACATATGTAATTAGTTTTCGCAAACCATCCATGCCGTCTGAGACGGATGAGACACCTTTTCTTCTGTCAAATATTATTGAGACGTCCGTGGTGCAGGACGTATAGAAGAGGAGTTCATATATTTAAAAAGAACTCTGTAGAACTACTAGATCTAAATAAATAGAAACAATGTGGAAGAACGTCAAGACAAACCGACAGACCGTTTACACCGATTAAAATTTACTTATTACAAATATGTGCCCGCGTCACTTAAGTCAGAAATGTCAGATATGATTCAACAGCTGACAAAAGTAAGAATCGAGGCGAGGAAAATCAAAGCATCACGTCTCGAGGCAAGTCGCAGTGAGGCGCATCGAGGCTACCAAAGAATTATCTTTTTCATCGCGACATTCTTTGAAAAAGATCGAGCTGCTTTGAATCATCAAGATGCATGTGATATTTTGTCAACATTTGCCTTTATATATAGCACAACATTTTATGTTAAATTATATATCTCATGCAAGGCTAGGTGAGGTGCGGAAAGGCGAACCAAACAATTAGCTTTTTTATCGCGACATTCGTTGAAAAAGATCGAGCGGCTGTGAATCACCAAGATGCATGTGATATTTTGTCGATGTTTACCTTTATATATAGGACAATAGTTAATGTTAAATGATATATCTTATCATTCGGCTATTAGAAATGAATAAATAATAAAGTTAATACATCTATTATATCAACATACATCCCTGCCGTCCATTCAAAGTTATACAATACGCCACCCATGAATATCAAACCACAAATACTTAACAACTGATGATAAGATATCCAACAACATATTTTAAAATCTGCAACGTCTGTCCAAAAACAATAAAAACATTAATAACTACTACATGACTTGACATTCCATATAATTCATAAACTTCTGACAAATAGGAGCTCCTCAATGACATGGAATTTTGGAATCCTCTCCTTCAAGATAATACTTGTAATCTTAAGTAAGTTCGTCATGTTTGACGATTAATTTCTTGCCGTAAAACAAAATATGTTCTTTAGAACCAATCAGGATAACCATATCCATGATCACACGAATGGTTGATGAATCTTGCGCTTCCACCTTGTCTTGTGGAGCAGAGACGAGCTTCCTCAATTTAATACGATCAATGGGATTTATTCTGTCATTCGATATGATAGGGAACTGTTCGGAATGAGTCTGGTGACAAGGGGCCCGCAACGATAGGATTTGTGGAGGGAGACTGAAAAGTAGTTCATTTCGAACCAATTCAATGGAAAGGAGTAGGAGGGTATGTGAAACTTAATGATTTTATTACGCACTAAGGGCATCTCTAGGTAGGAGATACGTTTTTTGAGATCCAACTCAGCACCTGAACACTCTAAAAATTTCACCTATCCACTCTTTACTTGATTCAGCCCTGTTTTTCTTTTTCCTGGCTCAGGCCTCCTTTTTTCATTTTCCTGGCAGTCTTCTTTCTTTCATTTTTCCTGGCTCACTCCACTTTTACATTTATTTTTCCTGGCTCAGACCTCTTTTTCAGCCTTAATCTTTTTCTTTTTCTTCCTGTCTCAGTCTCTGTTTCCTGCCTCAATCCTTTTCTGTTCTCAAAATCACTAATTGGGATTAAAATCTGCGGCAATGAAAATCCTATCTTGATACAGTGTTCGAATAGGCTTGAAAAACATATGTGATCGTACGTTAGCTGTTTGATCTATACTCCCACCATGTACAGAGGAATCACCAGCATGAAGCACAACTCCTCTACAGATGAGCATACTGAATGGGGAACAGAAACGTACCTACTTGGCCAGACATCAGACAGTACAGCAGCAGCAGTTTCCGGTAGTTTTTCGTATTAATGGGAACGTAGACATACCCAAATAGAAAATCAAGTAGCCAGGATTCTCGACAATCTCACCAAGCATATGTATCTCTTCATGTTTCTATTTACATTTATCCTTCGAAATCCTAACAGTGTGAAGAATGTCATGTTGAAGACTACTATGCTAGGTATTTCTTTCTGCATTCTAGTTGACTCGGAGGTATCAACCCTAGTAATTGCACCAACTCTTCTATTTAATAAACCCACGCTCAACGGTGATTCACCACTATCCACAGCTCTAGTATGTTGTCTTCCTCCTCCATTTCCTTCGACAGTACCGGTTAGAGTTACACGGATATCTTTTTTCTCCCTATCGGCGTGTTATTATTATAGATGGACATGTATTACAAAGCTTAAATAATTACGATCCATTTTACGATACCCCGCACATGGTGATGAAATTACAGGTTGAATTACGTCTTCACTTGATACGCCACCATCTCCTGCAACATTTTCTTCGCTTATCCTTTCCACATATTTTGATATCCTGCCTGGCATGTGCTTCCCTTCCATATCCGGTGAATTTATGTTTATATATTTACTACTACTACTACTTACAGGGTCCTGAACATTCCTTATTACTTCTTCGTCATTCCACCCAAGTCCTTAATTATTTCCGGCTACCTCATTTTAAATAGGACTTACCATTATTTTCATGTTATGTAACATCTGTTTACGACGCGCAACCTTACGATCCTTATATTTTAAAAATGCACTCAAATTCGTTACTTCCTTCCCGACCTCTTTTTCTACACTTCTGAAATCTTGCGGACGATCATCACTATTTCTATTGTCTCCATTCCCAAATCTTTATCTGCGTCTGTTGATTTTCTTCTCTTAGTCCCTCTGGTCTTAACCCCCTCATTTTTTGCTTGGATCAGTCTTGTTACACACAGTCTAACAATGTGCAACGGTTCTGTTGTTGATAACAAAATCTGTAGTATAGATTGTACTGGGTCGTAACAACAATTTCGTTTTAAGTTGTGTACTGTAAACGGATTGCAAAGGGCAATTCAATTCAAAAACTGCACTTCGCTTCTTTCATAAAAATAATTATACGTGGCCATTTACACTGTACTTTGAAAAAGGCAAGTTGACCCAATTTGTTTTCGGAATTATTTATAATTTTTCTAAATTTCCTTTTTCAAAATATTTTCCACTTCGACCCACTTCGAATTGTTTTAAAATTTTCGTGTCAATGTAAATTCGGTTCAACTCTTTCAAAAATACTTCGACATTTTGGTCAAGATTCGAAGTGCGTACTGTGGTCGTTTTCGAAAATAGGCACAAATTCAGCTGCACTTCGATAATATCGGAAGTACAGTCCCTAAAAATCGAAGTGCAAGATGCCCAAGTGCGCCGAAGTGCTCAACTTCGAGATAAATTAGGTCAATTGGCATTGCACTTCGTTTTTGAAGGTTATAGACGTAAATTTTCGCAATCATCTCACCATCTACTTATTTTTCTTGATGTGCATCCTTCCCCGTTTTTTTGAATTCAAGTTGAAATTTGGATAGTCTATTGGCTTCAATCAAAGAGAGAGTCCTCTAACTACCATCATAACGAATGAAAGAATGTAGATCCTTTTCTACCATCTCTTGCTAAATATTATGTATCCCCATGCCAAATTCTTTACCTAGTTCATAGCTACGTAGTCCTGAAACAAGATTGTTCGACTTCTACTTCACTGGTATTAATCTTTTAATAAACCGTTTGATAAGTTGAGATTAATGATGTCAGTCTTGTTTTAAACTTCTTTGTACAGCCATAGACTTTAAATCAGTTAAAGATAGAATTTTTAATGTAGGTTTTTTGCTCGATTCGTTATCTTTATTATTCACTTAACTATTCGCCTCATCATTAGAACGTTTACATACCCCATTTCTTTTTTGTCTCATCTCACGACGGAGTTTAAACAATCTGTACTGTAAGATAGTACAGTGTAATAATAACTTACTTGGTCGATTACACTACACTGTCTACAAATTACAGGTGTATTTTTAACAGGTTCCTTCTCTTATGTTTAAAGTACTTGATTGTTGCTTCACGTACTGGATTCTTACATAACAGCAAATTGCTTTTTCCGAGACTCACCTTCTCGTCGCATATCAACCACAAGAACATCTTTTCTTCACACTAAAGCAACGTCTTGTGTCGGATATTGTCTTTTTCACTTGAAGACATCCGCAAGGGGTACGAAGATGAATCAGGTGCTACTGGTGGTAATGAAAATTATCACATTACAAATGACAACGTACAGTCTCAATCATCAAATATCATATGATGTCAACCAATTCCAGTCCAAACATCGGTAATTTACAGGAACGGAAAGATATGAAAAACTATCCGATGTCAACTAGAATTTACACGCTCTCAATAAAAAACGTCCAAGTCATATAAGTCATCAAAAAAGAAAACATCTGACCGATACTCGCCCTTATTTGACAAAAATGAGATCAATATTATTCCCAGTATATCTGTCGTGTTTTGAAGGAGCCTTCTCTAGTCCCTTACATATATATGATTCAATTGGATTCTATAAGCTCCCGTATTCGGCTTATAGATCCTTCGTGACCGCACTGACGCTTTATGCTATTTCTGCAATTATTCTCCAGCTTTCCAACTCCAAAAATGACAAGAAAATATGCTCGTACATCAACTAACACTCTATTTAAATACACCTCACGGGCTTCCAAATGTCGCATAGTTTATATACTGTTCCAAAAATGAACAATCTGGTACTAATGGTAGTCTCCGATTAGATAGTTCACCATTTATGTGGGTTGTGCTAATGGTCATACCATATATCGTCCCAGATGAAAATGATCTTCTTCAAGCCGCTTTGCTTATTGATAAGTGTGACTGTCTCATATCAGGGGCTAATAAGAACTTAATTAGACGTCAACACGAGGCTCTATCGTTTGGTAACCGCCTTTCTGATCACCTCCTTAATTATGGTTGCTAAAGGTTTGGCACAACCGATAAAAACGAAACTGATCACAAAATGTCGGAAGTTTCGTATGGAACAATTTATAAACATTATGATGAAATCAATCCTCATTTGTTAAGTGCACGTATGGCTGCAATAATTCATCAGCTAACAAAATTCAAAATTCAAAACCTACATTGCTAATCTCCTTTTGATGGGATGGCCTCTTTTCTACATTGAAACAATAACAATTTCAGCAGTTAATGACCATCTTTGCAGTAACAAGAATTTTCAGTTTAATTTGGGCATTCCTTCATCTACTGCCCAAAAAGTCAGTACTGTATTGGTAACTACGGTTGAAGATGAAATAGATGTTTTCTGCTGCGTCATTGTCGCAGAATATAATAAAAAACATATTATCGCCGTTCACTAATAAACCCCAGTGGGAACCTAAAAACAGATTTCTTTGCCAACGTTATGTCCATGGGCAGAACATTAGGACACATAGATGTTTTGTAGGTATGAAAACTTCAGACGACAACTTGGGTATGACGATGTTGAATACAAAATGGATCCTAAAACTCAGCAATGGTTTATATAGATAATATTACAACACTTCAACTCATCTTGTCTAATATATTCTCTAATCCTTCTGGTCCTTAGCACAAAACCAAAGGACTGTAAGAACAACTTTGGTTCGGAATTTTGACACAAACGATACAGCTTTTATATTCATCCACACCTAGATTGCCTTTCAGACAGTGTAGGTACTCGATAAGTGATTTGACAAGTCATGTTTGAAGTAGATCTATGGGATATTACACAGAGACAATAAATAATAATGGGGTTGCGGATGTGTTAGATACTTCTGAAGAAAGACGAGCGATAAAATTCTTCGAGATTGCTGGATTTCAATATTCCCCTTCTCCAGATGAAAAATTTTTAAGGTCTCATCTTTCCTAATCCCATCCTGCATTCTTCAGTATTACCTTTACGGATATCCTCATCATTCACATTATGATGGCGCCAATTTCCATTATCACCTTTCATTGTTTCTGACATACATGTTACACATCTCCGATAGTTTCATCGATATCTTGAACTTAATTAATCCATACGAATTCCAAGCAATTGCGTTGCTTGTCTGCACCTACCATTATTTCGGCCATAACTGCTTTGTTTACCAATCTCAATCTATTTCCGACATTCACGTATATCATTTCTGAAGACTGCTTCAACATTATCTTGTCGTCGTCCATTACCTCTCCCAGTTTATTGGTGATATATTTATGAAATTATTTCTGATAAAGATTGACAAAACCGTCTATATTTTGCAGGATGATGAAAAAGATGCGATGTTTTCTACAAAATAACGAAATATCAGCTCTACGTATCGCACCATCATTTCGTTCCTTCTTCGCGCCTCCCATCCGTTTCACCAACAAAAAAACTAATTAATTTAATAATTTCACCGCTTTCTGCTCCAACAATAAGTAGAAAGTAGCTTATTGTCAAATTCTTTCCGTCGAATATTTAATCATATCGTGGTGATTCATTTTCCTCTCCTGCCTCCCGGACGTTGTTTTATATCCCCGCAACAGCGACATGTACATCCATCTCAGACACATTACTATTCCTTCTCAACGCAATCTTCAACGATTACTTCAAGGTACCAGCGCAACAAACATTCCCCATAATTCATCCACGTGCACCCCAGTTTCCGAACCCCACCATGCACATGCTTGCGTGCAACTTTGTCTGTATATAACATCGCACGAAGAACTGAAACTTCAATGAATATTCTACGACAGTAAAATTACGGCATCTTCTCCAGATAAGCACGATTGCGATGCAGTCTGAGTACCAATCTCATGGGTGTATCAGGGCCGTTCTATAGGGTTTTGCAAAACTTTAGCAACAACAAGAAAATAAAAAACTAAATTAGCCAATGCAATGATGGAAGTAACGATGTAAAAACATCTGAGTTATAAAACAAAGGAAGAAATAATGATTAGACACTAGACAGATGTGCACACGTAAGTTTCAATACAGAGATTTTGTGAAATGGTCACAATCAGGACTGTTATTTATGTAAAAAGACTATTCTAGTACTAATATTTATGGAAAACGACGAAATCAATACGGAGATATCTCCCACTGAATCGGGCTCGAAAAACATATCTCGGTACTGAATTGGTGAAAAATGTCACGTGTTTGTATAGGGCGAAAAATGTACCGAGAGAGCAAAGGAAACGAGAAATTAGAACCGGGATATTTCGTGGTTTTGCCGAGATCAGTAACGAGATAGACAAAATCAGTGCAGAGATATTATTTCAGTTTGAAATCAGTAGTCTACGACGATGTAGATGTACGTTTGCAGTACGATAAATCTTCCCCCTTTTAAATAACCCCCTGCTCATCCACCAGTACCCCAGCACAAACACTCAATAAATCTCCATGACGGCGCGAATTGAAATAGTGGATTAACTGTGACCGCCTCAACAATATGACGATAGGAACTCCTGTAATTTAGGTAATCATATGATGTGTGCAATAGGCTTTTCTACTCCGAGAACTTTGGAAAATGTGCATCAAGAAGTGCTGCCTGATTCATCCAGACAATAATGGGAAGGCTTTTTTGGAGCTCGCAACTCCATACATGCAGTATCTTGCGCGTGCATATTAGATATATAAGGAATTTGCAGAAATGTTTTCTCCCGATGACTCAGATGCTGATTTTTCAACTGTCATAACGTATAAGGTGGAGTTCATATATGCACCAATACCAGTTCAAGAAGAAGAAGTGGGAGGGTTACATGGCGAAGGGAACGGTTTTGACATCTACGGGCATTACTTAAACGAAAATACATTCTAATCTGAGGAGAAGGAGGAAGACTGGGATGGAATGAAAAGCGGAAACTTAAAAAACCTATTTCAACCAGATGAAAATGTGACTCAGGAATCTGTACAGTTTGTAAAGGAAGAGGAAGAAATTAGAAACGAGAATGTTACAGAGACACAGAGGGTGGTGATACTGAACGGCAGGAAGAAGCAGAACCTGAACAAACTGAATGATCTCAAAACGAAAGTCGGACAAGCGAGTTGAAGCTGCGAACAAAAGAAGCGAACGAACGATACCGACAGAGGGTAATAATTCGTTCCAAGGATGCACTAGGGGCTGAAATAATTGTAACAAATTTTTAGTTGCCAAGTCGTGCGGAGCCTGTCACTCCGGTTGTTGGGTTGGACTTTTCATCTCTGTGCGTGTGGGAGCAGTCCATAAGAAATCATATTGCGTCACATCGTATATAGTACGGTGCGGGTATACACCAGACAGCTGATACAGTAACAATGACATGCCGAAAGAAGGATTTTAAAGCAGAAATAAAATTTAAGTACTCTAATAGGCCCTAGATATGGGGGATTGTACGCTTTTCAGACCATATGGAGGCTTTCGGGGCTGGGACATTTTTGATATAAATGGTACCGAGAACGATTCGGAGCGAAACGTTTCCAGTACGGATAAATATATGATAAATATTACGTGCCTGTATACACTGCGAAACAAGTCTCCCAATGCCTCATCCCGAAGCCAAAACACAACCCCGACACGTACAAAGACAATTGCCTCCATCTTCCGTTCAAAGGGTATCAATTCAAGACAGCCATCTTCAAGACATTATCTAGCAGTTAGAAATCAATTAATGCTCCTTATGCAGGACAGACGTGCTGAAGATACAGCGACGCGACAGGGGTATGCACGCCTACTAAACTAAGTGGTACATACAGCTAAAGTAATAGACTGCAGTGCTGAAAGAATGTATGAAATCCGCGTGAATACAGCCCGGTATATCTATAGGCAAATGCAGAAGATGGGTCAGCCTCAAAGGATGTTCTATTTGAGGAAAGTATTGTGAGTGTTTCTTATGTCACTGATGGAAGGCGTTATTACTCTGGTATCATATTTATTCCTCTTACTTCATCATATTTCTTAAATACGGAAGACTAATCGCCACAGCTGATGCTGCACATTTCCATGGCATTGTTCCACAATCGTACGGCACTAAATTTGAATTTCCACATGATTCCAATAACCACATACTCCACATTCTCTTTTATTGCTCTGTTGAGATGGAGTGCAATGGCACCTGTAATCCAGTGTTTAATTAACTGAAAGAGATAGATTGCTTTGATGTGGAAGGAAGTGTGAACGTATTTGGTCACGAAAAGTTGATTGACTCTTAATACGGAGAGGTTATGAATCATGCAGAGATTTTTCTGGATTCCATCCATGTAGGTAACAACATGGAACCTGCTTTTGGTGCGCAGAAGTCGAATTTGATCAGACTATATCATATATCCCTGTTTGCGCCAACTACAGTCGACTTTAATGCTATTAAACTGCAATACGGCCCAACTCATCCCATATATCTTTCTAGGTTCAAGAATAGTGAGATATACTACGCATATTCCTGACTTAAAGATCTCATTCACACGTTCCTGGGTTCTGGGATCTAAATTTTTGCCTCCTTGTCTAATTATATTTAAGGTATAGAGCCCTAGGCAATGATGAAGACATTTTTGGGTGTTTAACTAAGTTTTCTACCAGAAAAAGTAGCATCATTGGCAAGCATATCTCCCGTAACGCCGCAAATAGAGCAGCATCTGCCTTATTCCAGGCGTAAGAGTCTAGTTTAAATGGACACAGTTCAGTTTATTCAGCACAGTGAAGAAATGGAGGCAACAGTAAAAAGTCAGACCGATAAATCCCAAACGATGCCCATGATTCTCAGTAACGAATTACAAATACCACCATCCTGCTGTGCATATTCTACTCGAGGTGACGTTTAGCACTTCCTCTTCCATGTGTTCATCCCGTAAAGAACGCTGGTAAAAGAAAGCGGCCATGGTACGAGAAATTTCCTACACAAAGTATGCGTCTCTGCAATGTTTTTCTATGTCAACCCCGGGTCATACTCCAAGAAGTTGTGAGTTGAGGAAATTATTGGATGAGGAGGAAGAAAATTGTGCTCCGCCGCCTCCTCGTCAAGGAACAACTACCTCTTCAGGTGCAGAAACACGAGATTAGTAACGAGATTTTCACATTGCGTTTTGGCTATTTTCCACAAATTGCGGATTTAGTACCAAGATCTTTGGTATTTGCCATGATTAGTACCAAGATCTTTGGGAATTGACATGATTAGTACTGCAATTTGTCAATTTGCCACTAATAGTACTGGGTAAACAGATCGAATTGAAAAAAAAAAGGATTATCTCGGTACTAATTCTGCACATAAAGTTTATCTCTGGTCTGATCTGTTACTTTCTGCAACCTTTTTGTACTGCTTTTGTCGTTCTGAAATATCTCGATACTGAATGGAAACATTTCCCAAAATCTCAGTACTGAACCTCACGTTTATACACCTGTCTAGGGTCTAATCGTGAAACGGCCCGAAAAAATTGTTGATGTTTCACAAAATTTGGATGTTACAAATCGGATTTACTCCCTCCCGTTTCTGGGTAAGCGAAAGTTGAAAAAGCAAACAGTTCGCATGGCTTGTTCTGTAACGTAATCGAACCTGAAAAATAAGTTCATTAAATGAACTTTTCAGGTTCGATTACATTGCAGACTAACGGAACATAACACCCGTTTGTAAAGAACGCAGCGAGTTCTTGACGGAAACTACGGTGACAAATTAAACCGAATCTACAATCTAGTTTCTTAAAATTAATACACACTAAGCCAGAAGCGGTATATACATCAACAATTTTATATTTTCCGAAAAGGAGACGAATTAGCAACAACCACAGCAATTGCAAGATAAGTTACAAAATTTGTAACTGAATTTAATTCAGTTAGCAATTAAATTGTTTTGAGGACAAATTTTGTCCTCAGAACAATGGTCATACCACGACTCCAACTATTAGATGTACACCATTAACTCAGATAACTACAAATGAATGGGAGTGGCTGCGCTTATTTTTTGATTATTAATTTTTGGGTGGCCCGCACAGTTTATGATGCGTACGGTACATGAATGTGCGACAGTACTAGTACTAAAGACAATGAAATTAGGGAAATAGAATTAAATAATTTAACTTTAAATTATTTAATTTATTAAAACATATGAACAGACAGACAAATCTCACAGCCAACAAAATAATTTACAAAAAAGTCCGCGCTTCTTATCATTGTTACATATCCGCCACCGGTCGCAACGTCACGAATTGGTTTCTAGCGGACCGGCTCTCGAATATCGCCGAAAGGGAGTAGTAGAATAGCGTAGGATTGCAGAATAGTCAGCAACAGGAAAACTTTCTATAACAATCCACACCCCGTTGGATTTCGAGGCATGAACATCATCTTTTAACATTTTCGAAGACGACGGGGTGGGGGAGGATGAAGCCTTTTTATTCCTCTGCACCGACAACTTCTTCTTTAGAAATCTCTGGTTCTTCATCATCGGAATCGATGAACTTTGGAGAGACTGTTGGTTTTGTGAACATTGAACCATATTCGGGCCACCATAATGTAGCGACAAGACATGCGGCGCCAATAACAATGAATCCCAGGTTACGGAATCCATCACTAATACCACGGGGTTGACCTGGATTGATAAGTATACCACCTAGTACAGCTCCAGTATTACCACCTGCACCTACAATACCAGATATAGCACCTGTGACTGCAGGATCGACGAATGGTACGATACCGAATGTAGCACCTTCGGCCATTTGAACGAATAATGAGAATCCAACTAGAGTTGGTATAGCACCACCTATGACAGTGATTCTAGAAAATAATACAAAGAGAAGACCGTTTGCAATTTGAAGAATAAAAAATGCCCATAATCGACCACGCATACCAAATTTAGATGCCATAACATCAGAAAATAGACCACCAAATGAACGAGCAAATAAATTCATTAGACCGAAAAGAGAAGCAACTAGACCAGCTCTTCCTTCTGATAATCCGAAAGATTCATTCTTACTATCAGAGAAATAAGTTGCTAAATTTCCATTCATAATCAACTCGACACCGAAACAAGAACCATACAATACGAATAAAACCCAAGCACGCCAATTCTTAGCTGCTCGTCCAAATGCCATGAAAGGATTAGTTTTTTCTTTTGTACCGGCTTTATGTAAGTCGGCATAGTTTCCTTCTGGTAAATCATCAGAGAAGAAAAACATAACTAAAGCCATTATGATCAATGCAGAACCTGGGAAAATCATAGATAAACGCCATGCACGATCACGACGAGCTAGAGTATCATTAGGTATACCAGTAGCGATTTCCATAAGTCTTTTAATTTGAGGCATAACAGCTTGTGTAACACCACCACCTAAATTTCCCCATCCACCAGATGTAGCATTAGCAGTACCGACTACATTTCCAGAAAACATAATCGATGTCCAGAATTGAGTGACGACGAAAGCAGCACCGATGAAACCAATGAAAAATCTAGCAGTAACCCATTGCCAGTATGAACGAGCGGTGGCGACCAGGAAAACAGGAAGTGAAAATACTCCAATTAGTATAGCTTGTGCGACACGTGGTCCGAAACGATCACAGAATGGACCAACAGCAAATCTCATGAGAATTGTACCCGCGACGGCGATGATATTCTGAGTTTTGAATCGAGTCCCTTGTCTCAACCATTCATTATCATCTTTGATTTTTGCCTGAAGTGGAGCGAGAGCGAACCATCCGAAAAATGCAAGGAAGAATGATGCCCATGCGAAATGGAATGCACGCATGTGAGGTCGATCGAATCGATACAAAACTATTTTAGTAGCTTTGCCATTATCATCGACTGGTAGATAAAATTGACGTTGTTGTTCCGGTTGTTGTAGTTGTTCCGGTTGTTCCTCTTGATCGGGGTTGGGGAATGTTTCAGAAGTGGCCATTTTTTAAGAGTTTCAAGAGTTTTCAGAGTTTTCAGAGTTTGGCAAAAGGAAATGAATGGAAAAAGTAAAAAAAGGTGTCTGAAGACAAACTGTTGATGATGGAAGGAGAAGGGTATCCATTCGGTGTTAAATAGAGAAGTCATGGGACAGGTGTGAAGTGCCAGAGAATGTGGATAATGATTGGTATTTAGTGGTGGGGAAGTTTGAAGTTTAGGTTGCGAAAGAGTGTGTTGGAAGAGCGATAGATGGGAAAGTTTTCATAGAATATGTCAAAAAATAAAGAATAGAGCTGAGCTGCTGCGCGTCGAGTACAGTTAGTAAGACATGAGGCAGATTAGGAAAGACGTTGGCCCACTTTCACCATAAACGCGCCTCGTGTAATAAGTGTAGTTGATTTGTGCGAGAGCGGAACGCAAACGTTGTAACTTCCATGAAACAATATGCGTTTTTTCATTTTATGCAGCCCACAGCCGTTATGTTGTTTCCCCTCTTTTCTCATCCGCTCATTTCAAATGATAACCACCACCACCCAATCACTTCCGTCGCTTACACCACTGCTGTAAGCATTATTTTCTTTTATTAATTTAGCATGAAACTCGTTCACTTTTACTCACGGTTTCATTCTCATGGAACGGTTTTACAATTTTTTTATAAAATTTATATATTTTTTTAAAATTTTTAAAAAAATTAAAAAAATATATCTAAACGACCTGTTCCGTTTTGAGAACCCAGTGTGTGGTTCAAAACGCCACTTCCATATCAATGCTTTCCGACAGTAAATTAAATTGTGAGCGGTAAAATCCATTAGAAATTGGGCGCAATCGTCATTGTCTGGTATTTAAATCCGGTGAAGAGCGAGGGCAGCCTTTGTCCACATAACACCCCCCCCCCCCTCCATACTTTATGGATGGTCCCTTGTTATTTGTTCTTACCTGAGGTCCTCATTATAATCTTCATTGTCTCTGGGTGTACAAGACCAACGCTGTAATTAACAGGTCCATAAAAAATACACCCGATTCTGCCTCCATCTGGATTTCCTACCTTCTCCCTCAGGAAGTCCAGGC
>JAULBU010032032.1:0-16315 GCA_032358235.1 Odonthalia washingtoniensis
AGGTGGAAGTACGATGGTTGTGAACCTTTAAAGATGAAGATTGACGTATAGGTTGAAGCAATTTGTCATAGGACATTTCATAGTTCGGTGAATCATGCATTGTGTCGGTCCTGTATTTAATGAGGTACTTAGAGAGCGATAATTCATATGACGCCACTCCATTTTCTAATTCTAATTAAGCAGCAGTTCCCCTGCATGTTCTCATCAGTACAAGAAGTAGATGGACTTCTTTGGTGCTTTTCTCTTACACACGCTATCTAGGATGGTTGCTCCTAGAGTGATAAGAGAAAGAAGGCATGGGCTGGATAAAAGACGAACGATACCAAGGCCGGTGAACAATAGTCCATTTGACACAAATATTGCAGTTGAATATGAAGAGGATACGATGGTTGTGATTGTCAGTAAATTCAATTATTTGAAAATAAATTAGGGAGAAAAGGGGATTTGTACCTCCGTCTAAGCGGTACTGTAAACTTTTATAAGGTAAAATGCGCACGTCTTGTTGAGGAGAAAATATCAATGTAATTACAATTTGAAGTGGCAGAAAGCGTCATAACTTCATCAGCATTCGATTCAAACAGAGGAAGACAAAGCAATTAAAACAATAAACTTCATCTGCACTAATTTCGATGAAGATGGAAAATAATGGAAAAAGCTTCCCTTCTTCTGTTGTAAGATACGTCACTCAGTACATGAACGAGACGTCTGTTTTTCTGTTAATGAATGCCTACATTCAAGAGTTGAATGTGTACGGATGTCCCAGGGAACTAATCATTATTTTTACCGATACGAGCGCCCGCATTAAGACATTCGCAGGCCGGTCATTGAAAAGTCCTAGAATTTTTACAGTACATTCATATTGTCGAAAAATTGGAAATTTTATGAAGGCCCGGCATTCAGTGTATGTAGTTCAGTGCAGGTAGGAATATTAATCCTAAAATGATATAATCGGTGCGAATTAGGACATTTCAGTCAAAATATTTCGTATTATTTTATTACAACTTAGTAACAGCAGTGCGTGTATAGCCTCCAAATATAGAAAATGAAACGTAAACACTGGAAAGCCTCAAACAATGCAAATGTGTACGTAGTGAATGCCTACATTAATGAGTTGGAAGGGTGCCATTCACAGTCTCGTGACGGCTCAAATACTGTGTCCAATACATGTCCGTTATGTAAATTTCAATCGGTGGAAGACGGAGGGTGATCATAACTGCGAGATATTTTTCAAAATTTCCGACCATTTTCTGAAAAATGTATATGGTACAGTAATGGGAACCAGGTTCCCAGTACAGGTACCACTTCAAGTCGTCAACAAAGTGGCAAGGAGCTAGAATGTAATAGCCATAAAATCTCTGTGAACTGGGAGGTGACAGGGTTTTATTCAAAATAATATTCTTCGCATCTGTCGAGGGTGGAAGAAGTCCATTTATGGGGGATGTTGTACGACCATTCCCTTTTTTCACGAATTTATTTTCTTCCTTCCTTTTTTTCCATATGCTTTTTGATTTACTTCCCCCTTCCTCCCCATTTATGTTTTTGTCCACATTTCTCACCAAGTGGGGCAAGATAGCAAATGGTCTGTCGTTTGGTGGAATTTGGGATTCAATAGGTGCCATACTGGCCCTCATTGGGCGGCAAACTATTATCTATCTTCTCATTTTTGGGTGGTCGTGTTGTCAGAATTCTCTCCTCCTTCTACTTCCCCTATTCTTCCTCAATTAATTTTTTGTCTACATACTTTACCAATTGGGGGAAGGTTGGAAATTTTTGTCGTCTGGAGAAGGTCGGGGTACAATAGATGACATCCTGGTCCTCATTGTGCGGCAAAAAATTGTCTATCTTCTCATATTTGGGGTGGTTGTGTTGTGCTATTTTGTTTTCACAGCCTGTAAAACACAATGTCACAACTCAGAAACACCACCACCTACGCACTGACTAGATTAGTGTGGTGTAGATGGTAGTATTTCTGTTTCCCGAAAAGGTTAGCACCCAATGTTTACTGGAGAAACACTCAATCTATCACCAATATGTATCATAGACAAAGGTAATAGAATAGTGTTTTCACTAATATGTAAACCTGTAAAATGATTGTAGGAGGATCTTTATTTATGATAGAATGGAAGAAATGCATTTTAATTTAATCAACTGTCCAAACTCTCAATCAAAATTATTGGAGAGACGCTGTAGTATTGGAAATTTATTTAATTACTCATTGTAGTTGTATTTATAAGTGTTTAATGGAGTGTACATAATAAGAGACAACGTGAAGAAAGAATGATAAGAAAAATGAAAACAACAGTACTAGTTGTCTTTGACGTGCTGAACATGACCAGGACCCTAATAAATGAAAAATTCTTGACCAATTGCAATGGAACATAAATAAAGAATCTCCAAATTTTATGTAATAAGTTGCAGCTGCATCAGATCTCAACTTTCTTGTTTGCACGAGAGCGAAAATTGCAGTTTTTGGATTAATCAATCTGTCATTAGCCAAATCTTCATCTCCAGAGACATAATGGAAATCATTAATGGATCTTGTAATGCACCAAGGGATAGCTACAAGCCATGCCTTCTTTTTCGATCCATCACTTGCCGTGAATTTATGTAAACAATTGGCACCGTAATTGCGCTTTAGATACCGAAACTAAACCCTCGCCATATGTTTTTCTAATTGATTGAATCCCGCCGATATTTCCAAAAACCAATGTTCCATAGTAATGACCAATGAGTAAACCTTCATCAATTGTCTTTTCTGCGAAACTTCCATACCAGCTTCATCATGTTTGATTGTGGATTGTTTGAGGGAAAAATCTAGTGCCCCTTCTTCCGTTGGAACCAACATGTTTGTAGGTATTCCATTAAGGGCTCTCTTCTATGATATTTTCTACTTGTCCCACAATATGGGAACACAGTTTCTAAACAAATATTCATCCCCAATAGCTTGTGAAATGAAGTGACGAACGTGCTTAGGGAAAGTTTAATCAGTAGGAAGTACAGGATGACTATCCCATACGTCCCTTCTCCTTTTCACCGCAATGGGTTCCAAATCTCTCAAATATCTTTGTGCTACAAGTACACCTTCTACTGTGACCTCAATGAAAGATGAACCGAAGATACTGTAAATAAAGTAAAACAGCATGAATGGAGTGAATTCAGATTCAGGGGCCGAAAATTGCCGAATAGGGAATTTTCCAGTAGACGTTGAAGATGAAATGTTGTGTTGTGTTGTTCCTCAGTTTCGTGTTGGAAAAGGAGTTGAAAACTGTTTGGGAACGGGATGTCGAATGTTGAAATTTATTGTAAAATCCTTGTGGGAGATGTTGGTGGATAAGAATATATGGAGTGTGCAGTTGCTGTTGCCATGATTAAGTTGTACTGCGTTGCTTTTTATTTGACGTGATGTGTTTAGATTTCTTTCCTGATATGATTTTTTTGAAGAAAGTTTTGCTGCAACGATATGATGACGACTGTGGGATGTCGTCTTATTCGAATAGAGGCGTAATCATCGATGTTGATGGTGGAAGAATAGGAAAATACGTGAAGAAGGTAATGTAACGGTTGTAGTACCGCGATGTTATGTCCGAGAAAGTTATATAATGTTTTGATCTGGTATATATCGTAGAACCTTAAATATTTAATTTTCCGTACGGCGTCGGGTGGGCCAATTTTTATTGCTCGTCTGTGTTTTCGAAACTGAATGCCTACATTCAAAATGTGTAGTTTTGGGGTGGATGTGATATCTACCATGCCATGCGAATTTTGAGGGTCCGTGTAGGTTACATACTATGTACGTTTCTGCAGTACAGAAATCTACAGCGTTTGCATGGTTACGGATGGAAACTGAAGGGAAAATGTAAAAAACTTGAAGATAAATGTATGGGGCATTACCTTTGGCATACAGGTACTGTATTTTTTAACGTATGAGGTATAGAAATTTTCTTAAGGACGATGGAGAAGAAGTAGAAGAAATAATTCTGGCCAACATTCATTGTTTGAAAAATTTCACCAATATATCATTTAGATTTTCTTTCATACACAGGAGATTTTTGTCTATGAAATCTAGGATTGTAACTACACATTGTGTATGCGACATTGACTGAATACTTTGGTAGATTTTGGTGTAGCCACATTGACTTTTACATTCATGTGTTGAATGTTTGAGTGTATGCACACTACAGTAATTAATACATATGCCGTATGCAATCGTCAATGGATCATCCATTTCTCACTCATTTCATGAATGAGAAAGTGGATGGTTATTGTGCTTTCTGATGTATATATATGTTATATATAGGGATGATATGACGGCATATGGGAAGATATATAGAATAATAGAATTATACATTGCAATACATGTATTCCAATCATGGGATACACGATATTAATATTTGTGATATTTGTGATATCATGCCATAATAAATCGAATAATTTGATAAAAATAAGAGAAAAGCGCAATAACAAAAATATTTAATATTAAAAATCGTGGTAGTGCTGGGGCTACGGCAAATTGTATGGAACAGGGAGGGTTAAAAGATGTAAACACTATGTAGTAATAGAAGAAGGAAACCACCATAATCAATGACCAAGAATCGAATCCAATAAGCATATATTATATTATAATATCACGTTATATGATATATATATATAACTAAATTGTTCATTCTCAAATCCATCCGTTATCTGCATAGAATTGCACTATATGGATCTTTAGAATTATAGAAATTGACATTAATAAATATTAAAAATATCAAAAAGTTAGTAAATAAAATATGAAAAGAAAATGAATGGAAATTTGAGTATGAACCTATAAACGGAATAAGAATGCAAACAAACCTATTTACCTAAACAAGGGTAGTCGAAGATGAGAATTAATCTCTAAACTAAAATCAGAAGAAGAAGTGAAGGTAAAGGAAGGTTACCAAATATGAATGGAGTTATACTGAAATGTTTGAATTAATTAATACTCAATGAATACTTACCTGTGCTAAAATGTTGACGCATGCAATGAGTTCATCGCAATAGGAACTGAAATGTAGGAGTCGCTTATTGAACTTCCAGAATGAGTGAACTGGCATCGTGTTGGAATCATCGTTGCAAGCTGATCGCTTATAGTTTTGACTTGTTGATGTAAATATGCGCTGATGGGGGAGGAGTAGGTAATGAAATTGTATGAAATCAGCACATAAATTGCTGATCAGTTGAAATTTTAATAACTGAAAAAGGCACACAAAGGTCATTTCTCGCACTGAATTACGGTAACGACAGATCTGAAAAAAGTTGAGAAATCGAAAAAATACTATTCCCATTGAAACTTCCAATATTATTTCTTAATATAAAATCAAGTGAACATACGGCGGGAAATAATGAAAACAATGTAGAATCCGAAAATAAAGCTATTAAAAACATTTAGAGATCCAAAAAATTGAAGTTGGACGTAAAACTCTGTCACGTGTATGATACCGTGGTGTCCTCGAAATCTCTCTAAAGACACCACAATAAATGTGACCTTGAAAACTAGGGATGGATTTTCAGATGCATGACATGCAAAACATGAATACATCATGAGGTATGATACTGGCTCTGAAAGAGGTAATGAAGTGAATGGAAATATAGACGAAGATTTGGAATGACAGAGAATGTAATGTGAAATAAAATAATGTATACGACCTTTTTACGTGGGGTAACTATCTTCGTCATCCTTGTCAGTAACAGTTGATCTAGATCTGAACGAATCACTTTCCCTGTAAAAATGATTAATGTAGAAACGTTTCTTCGGCCATGATGACTGTTCAGTGAATGAATCAATTCCGAGATTTGACTGCAATACATGTATAGATGAACATATGGTATTGAAATCAATGATATCGAACCAATCTCCTGTTTCCAAAATATGTTCCACAGAACTTGTGTTTGTCCTATGTCTTGTGTAGTCAACCGTATCAAATGCAGCTCATTTACGGCATTTACTGTTCAGAACTTTATCTAAATTGTCCAGAGGCTAAGTGAATTCTATGTATTGCTCGAAAGCTAAATTCTTACTGTCCATAGTACGGTATTGTTTCGTATGGAATAGGAGGAGGACCTTTTCTATATAGTAAACCGGACTATCTCCTCACCACCCGTTATATGAACGAAGCTGTACCTTTTCTTCTTGATCCGACCGAACTGTGTTGTTACAAATATGCGTTGCCTTCTACGGTGTGGTACGCAACGACTAGTTCGCTCACTGATTCACGCGGGTTCGTTTATTTTCGTCGATCATGCGATGATGGGGAGAAACAGTCCCCAGGTTTACTCGATAAGCTGCCGGGCACATATTTGTATACTAAGCGGCCGGTGGTGAAAGAAAATCGCTGTGAAGCTGTAATTTGTGCTACATAAAACGATGAAAAAACAGTCCCAACTATCAATCTGCATTGTGGCTTTATAGTCGGCAGACCCTTTCCTAGACGAGTGGTTAGAAGTTCAATCTACGGTGATGCATCTAAGGATAGGGCCCGTGTTGTGCAGGGTAGAGCCGGTATGGCACTTTGTGTAGATGTCGCTTTTTGTATGTTTACATGTGACTATTTTTGATTGCCTCGCCGGCCTTGGATGCCACGTGTACATTGGTGGGATTAGATGGCTGCCAGCGTGCCACAACCGCGATGTGGCGTTGGAGGTCTGTAATTGACAATATTTCTAGAACTGTCATGCTGTTGCAACGATGGAAAATGTCCTCCAACTATATACCCTGACTTGAGAAATGTGAGAAAAATTTCGGAGTTTGTGAGCAAAAGACCGTGGTTTCGGAAGTAGGTCTGAACGAGATTCGTGAAGAATTTGAGACTGGTACGTGATACGTTTATTCAATATTGTAATAATAATTTGCGCTGTGGATTCCTTACACAGTCCCATTGTTTGTCTTGTGGAAATGACCTGTTGTAACGAAACAGAAATACCGTCCCGTACCAAATATGGTGATATATGTGTTTTACCTTTTTGCTGTAGTAATCGTCCCTGTCGAATGAGGTACATAAATCTGGATGGAAAGTTGTTTTAGAAACGCAGCATGTGTTGAACTTCGATGTATAGTTTAAATTGTTGTTCTCATTTTATTTACCGTTTCATCCATTCTTTTTGAAATCCTTTTGAAAGTAGACCGATATAAATGTTTGACGAATGTATTGAAATGCTCATAAGGTGATGCATCAATAAGGTTAGAATTCCAAACCTAGAGAGGTCGTGTACAACGTGGTCTAGTAAATGGAACTTCAATTTGTGGATTCCTGTATCAGAAGCTTTCTGAAATGTTCTATGCATTGCAATTTGAGAGTAGTAATCCTCTCCCCGATGTCAGCTATCGATTCCTGTGACCATCCGATGGAATTATTGCCGTACATCAATTCTTGCATTAAAGTCGTGTAATTTGTGCAAATGTTTGTCAAACGAAATCCATCCTGTTAGCCAGTGACTCTATCGATATATCGTGACACGAAAGGGAAAACCATATCCAAACATTTATGATCCTTACTCTCCAATATTCCTCGAATTGAATTACTTAGGAAAAAACCGTTAAGCTGCTCGGACTTCTCCCTTGTTGAGAAGTGAATATGAGAACCGGAGGCACGGAACTGGTTTCATATTGCAGCAAGAAGTGAACTAAAATCCCGTAACAACGCCATGCACTGTGTCCGAAATTGTCTCCGATTCTTTCATTTGTCCATTAATTCATTTTTAATAATGGACTTGACATATATGTCATGAAGCATGTCTTTATTTCTTTAGAAGTACAGAGATGAATGTTATGCAATATTTCATACGTAAACATTGAGAAAACAATGCGAAGAAGTAGTTGCGGATGTCTCTTCTACAGCTTCTACATAAATGGTACCCATGGTGCAACATAAATGTCCTGCAGAATTTTTTTTGCTTCCATTTGTAAACAATTCTTCTCTCCCGCTGACTACGTTGTATTTGCTAATTTCAACAAAGGGGTAACCTCATCTCTTGTGGTTCTTACATATTGAACGGTTCTGGGGTGTGATTATGCAGGTATTGGACCTGTCTTGAAATAGATTGAAGTTCCTAAGGATCTCACGCATGGTCATGTGGTGGTAAAGTTATGTAGAACTTCATACATGTATTTTTTCTGATATGTCCTATCGTACGACTCTATGACACTTGAAATGTAAGCAATTACATATCATCTTGTTCAATGACAAATTCACTTCAACTGTATTCTTAGTTGGTCCAATATTCATTCACACGATCATCCAATTAACTGGGGAAAAGACCAAAATAGAACGA
Organism: Odonthalia washingtoniensis; assembly: GCA_032358235.1. Taxonomy (NCBI): domain Eukaryota; phylum Rhodophyta; class Florideophyceae; order Ceramiales; family Rhodomelaceae; genus Odonthalia; species Odonthalia washingtoniensis. Next base: position 8,293 of record JAULBU010032032.1, read on the forward strand.
AATCAATATGTCTATCTCAACAACAATTTAATTTCTCCTCTTTCACCACAGCATTTAATTTGTCTCGGAGACAATGTCGAAAACAACTTCTGAGACTCGTAATAGAAATATTCTCAGCATAAAACATTTCACTGATACTAGAATAGGGTTCATTAGTCAAAAAAGTTTCAAGGTGTGAGCAATACTGGCAACATCAATTGACATTCCCCTAGTCAGTACAATGATGTCACTATACAATTTCTACAACTCAGAAACATCCAGATTCTAAGTTCTTTCTACAAGTAACGAAGTTTTTTCTCCAGTTACTCAAGAAGCAAACTATACTGCAGATGATAAACCAGTCACTATCGAATAATTTGTGTCCGAACGAGCTTGGAATAAAACAAGCAGATTGGACACAGCATTTAGTTACATCGCATCTTCATGTTTTACCAAATTTACAAAAAGTATTGTGCAACATTTCGTTTTACAACCCCGATTCCAACATGAAATCAACTTCAATGCTGGAACCATTCTTTTGTGATCCAAACAGCTCTACATTTCCCTAATTCTTTTCTAGTATGCCTGGTCATGTCTCCGAGCCTCTCAACATATCCGTTCCAGTTAGTAACACCATGGAAATTATCGTAGAAGTTGATGGGAACATTTATCCTTCAGGGGGAAAGGAAATAGGTAATGTTAAGTGTGAACTTTTACCTTTTTCCGAACAATTGAAAATAAAGAAGAAGAAATTTAATTTTGGTGGCAACTAAGAAATGAGAATATCCCCAAACCAATCTTTGTATATACTGACTAAAGTTAAAGAGGAATACGATGTCAAACCAGTAGCTTCAGATGAGATGACTACAATCGGATTGAAAGCAATGGAAGTGCTGAAAATAAGTATGCAGAATTGTTGCTGCTGATATGATTTAAATGTTCAGTCTCTTACTGACAAACATGAAGATGCTATTGGTCAGACTCTACAAGATATTGTTCATTTTATTCTGACAGACCCTCCTCACAACATTATATATATCAAAAGAATATCCAAATTCATATCACTATCAGTTCACTGTATAAGACATGAAAGAATTGGTACATTTCTCGGAAACTGTTTTGACACCTGGAAGTCATGCGCATTTGTCTTGTTCGGCAATGCAATTTTCTTCCCGGATTCAACATATTAAGTCAAAGAAGGAATTAGTCCCATTGGCAAACCCCGAAGATGATGAAATTGGAAAAGGATACAAGACTGAAATGAGTGTTTTCAATGTGGAGGAAACACCGCTCCATTACACGAATACAAGGGGTTACTATGCATCAGATCCAAGAACACTCCATCTCACGGATATCTCCGTGGTTTAACATGTGGTACACTTCTGGAAGAATGGTATGATATGGGATCACGCTTTGAAAAGAAGAAACTACAGTCATTCTGGGTTCATTTCTTCTGTTCATCCCGAAACATGTAATGAAATGAATAACATCCCAATGTTCTCTATCAACGAAAAGGTATTCATTCCATCTCAGACGATATCTTCCTGTCTAATACAAATGCTCCTACCAGAGCAAAAGTCAAAACAGTGGATGATGGATATTGTTCTCAAATGTACTCATCCTGGTGAGTTGGTTGTGGACCCATGTGCTGGTAAATTTTCTGTGGCAATTGCGTATATGCTTCTTCCAAAACATAGAAAATTTGCCGGTGGTGATATGGATGATAACTTTTTGGAATGCTGCTAGACACAATTGGTCGTCGTTTTTGCTCTTCAGTTACTCAACTATGAATCCGACATTGAGGGCACGGAGAACGACCTTCTTGCAGCAAAAGAATATTTGAGAGAGCTCGATACCATTTTCGTGAAGAAAAGAAGAGATGTAAGGGATATTTCCCTTGGAATTCTCACGGTTAAGACTTTCCCTCGGCATGTTCGTCACTTCATCTAATAAGCCCGATTTTCATTTTCCAGTCGTTTTATCTTCAATTTGTCTCTTATTCTGTACACTACAATAAACACTTATCACTATAGCTACAATTAGTAAACTAATATAAATTATTTCAGTATACAATATCAATTACATGACAGACAGTTATGGAACAAGTAATAATATCTACTTTATGTTCTGGGAATATAACATATACTTTATTACTTCTCACAAGTCTCAGAAGAGCAGCCTGCCATGTTACGGTACGATGAAAGGCTGTCATTATGTGTATATAACATTCCAATAGCCAGTTTGATCCATTATGATGTCAGAAAACAGACATTTAGATTACTACAACACAACATGGACAGTTTTTACAAGTAATTCTTGAAAAATTACCACGCACCTACCCATTTATAATTGTGCCTCACAATCATAATTAGGTGTGTGGGGGTAATTACTGCGAAAAGGGAGGCATATGTAGTACAGGTGCCTCCGTTTTCACTGTGAACTATATCGTAACGTAACATATTTTCCACCCTTCCACACTTGAAGTTCACAAGGGTAGGAAACAGGTTACGTTTTTCCCTTCCCCAAGTTGGGTAAAAGAAAAATTAATAGCTAATAACTAAATCTAATAGGTAATTGCAACAATTCATTCTACCTAAATATAAAAAAGGAGATAATCATTTACGACCTCGCGAGGGCCAGGAAGTCACGTTCTGCTTCCCAACCACCACAAGATTGCAAAATATTTCATACCTTTCCACACTCGGGGAACACAAACTTACAACTAAATTTGAAAAATTGTGTAAGCGTTCACGACCTCTCGAAGGCCAGAAAGTCATGTTATGATTTCCTATCTCCACAGCATCTCAAACGATTTACTACCTTGCCACACTTAGGAAAGACAAAATCTAACACCTAAAAACTAATAGCTAATAACTAATACCGCAAAGGATTTCGTACCTTTCCCCAGTTTGTGAGGATGGTAGTTACAAGAATATCTGGCATGGAAAGGAAGGGGATACACAATTTTCGACAACTGATGCAAATCTTCCGTTAAATAGACATTTTACAAGCATTATATGTACGTTAAATATTATTGTTATGAAAAACCTTTCACCTCTTCAAATTTTCGAAAAAGTAATCTGAACGGGTGAAATGGTTTTTATAAATTTTCCAAGGACATGTTGACAACTTGAATATGTACCATACATATCTAAGTTGTCACCACGTCTTTGGTTACTTAAAATCATATCCTTATAAAGTCCCATCCACTTCTCATTGAATCCAATTTTCTAATGTCCATCATTGATTTGAACGTGCCCGATAAATCACGTAACGAACATGTTACATTTATCATCTGTCACGTCAACGTTGAATATGTACCATATATTTCCAAGTTGTCACCACGTCGATGGGTATTTAGAATAATATCCTTATAAAATTTCGTCCATTTCTCATTAGTTCCAATTGTCTAATGTGCATCATTAAATAGATCGTGTTCATTAAATCATGTAATTGACACGTTCCATTTATAATATCGCACGTAAATGTGAACCCGTCTCATTTAGCTCTTCAATGTGGGCATTCATGGCGTACAGTAATTGCAATGCTGGTGGATTTACTTCAATCCTCTGATATTTTTGTATTACTGGTGGTCATACACACACTACTGTAATCACTCTCTTCATAGAATTAGATTAAAAAGTTGTGACAGAAATTACCAAAATTGAGCCCACATTATTTTTTATGATTAATTATCGCAACTGAACGTAACTACAAAACACTACATGCCCGAACTTAATAAAATTATCAGTTTTTGACAATATGAATTCCCCGGGAATAACTACGATGTTTGAATGTCCATTCTACGAATGGCCGAATGCAGACGTTCATATCGGTAAAGAAAATAGATGGTTCACTAGCACATCCATACACATTCACCGCTTGGAAGTAGGCATTCATTTTCAGAAACATATACGCTGGAACAGACGAAGAAAACACGTAAAACATTTCCTCCATATGGAGGAATTTTTTTGCAGGAAAATAAATATTTAACTTTTTGCAATAAAAAATCAATTATTAGATTTCTTGCAATTTTTTCGGCCACCATATGGAGGAAAATGTTTTGTCGGAAATTAAATATTTAATTTTTTGTAATAACATATCAATTATTTAATTTCCTGTAATATTTCGGCATCCATTTGGAGGAAAATGTTTCGAGAATCTTTGCGAGTATTTTTTTCGCGGCAAAAACATGCTGCAATCTAACACGGGTGAGTACAACACACCCGTACATGGTACAATTATTGTGTCGTTACGGAATCACCATCCGGTTAAAAAAGTTATACAACAGTTTCGTTTATAATAACAAAGAAGACAAACCGATCATGGAAGTCATACAACTGAAGCAAGGTCATACGAAACAATACATTGTCAAATCTAGATATTTTCTGTTGCATAAATTACACTCAACATTACGAAATCCTTCTTCACAACCAGCCGTCATCAACTGACCTCAATATTTCTCAAGTACAGCATAATGCTTCTATAATCAAATATTTCGTCATCTACATCTGCACAGGGGAGACGTCTCATGCATCGCTACCAAACGGCAAGAGGTAAAGAACTATTCCAGAAGCTAATTCTTGGAGAGAAAAACGGTACCGATGCAGCGGCAACGGGTATACTTTCAGATGTATTTTTTGGGCTGTACTTTATAGATGATTATTCAGTTGAAATGGTGAAGTCATCCTGAGGGTGTCGTGGATTTCATTTTTCTGGTATGAGTCAGTCCTTGTTGGTACAGAAAAAGTCAGGGTTGTGAATGGAACTAAATCAGGGAGTAAAGCGAAATTGGCAACATCTGCAGTGGATGGAATATTGGACAAAGTAGAAATATTCGATGTGCAGATTAAGCCGATGTATAAGAAACGGGAATATCCGTATTATGAAAACAATAGAAGAAGTACCAACCCAGCCATCCTCCGTAATTTGGAAACAGAAGACGGTTAATTATACGGATTCTCAAGCAATGACGTTCATTGAAATTCAACGCCCGAATAGGGATGGTAATGAGGATACCGATAGCCGGAGGTCTGTTACGCTTACTGCCTTTCGTTTTAGTAACTATAAGACTGTCGAATTATGGCTTCTAGTCGGTCAAGTAAGAAATTTTAAGAATACTTATGTGAACACTGAACACCGTGATGCATTTCTCACATCCTTTGATCAAGAGCAGTATCAAGTGGCTTTCGTAATGATTTCAGTGGCTTTCCAACCTGAAGATGTTGATGGCAAGTATACTAGTATCTCGCAATTATGCATCCAGGGAACCAATAGAAGTGTACTGAAGTCCGACAAGTCATTGGTTGTTGTGAAAGGTAGACATCCCCTGTTCGTACTCCAAATGCTTGGTGTAATGTTCAGTTCCAAAAAAAATTGGGAAAGAGATCGTAGTCGTATCGATCTTCTCGTGCTGAATGACAAGGCAACCATGACACCATGGGAAGTTACAAATTTCAGCAGGCCTCGATGCATATCATTCTCGAAGACAAAAATGGAAATTTCGTTTATTGACCTCATGAGCAGTGTCATAAGATATTCTGGGACCTTCACCGAACAATATAGATTCCGCTTGATAAAGAAAGGACAGTGGATTTTGCGAGGGACATGGAAAGAACAAATTTTCTTCATACGAAAAGCACCTCAACATATTAACGGTACATTCGTGTGAGAAAGATTCTTGCCAGATTAAAATCTGTCATGGAAAGGATCAGGACCATACTGCAGTTTGGAACTGGACAAGATTCTTGTAAAAGAGGGTGAAGTACTTGGACAATGGAATTGTCATCAACGATATAGAGGAGCCTATGATGTACCTCCTGGATGCAGCTGAAGCTTATTTTGGAAGCCCAGCAATGAAAAATCTGAGGCAAATGTCTTCTATCGGATTGGTAATAGATTTTTAACGCCTATGCAGACACTTGTAGAAGCCATTGAGGGCGGTAAGTGTAATTTTCCAGAAGAATTTCATACGACAATGCAGGAATAAATGGATGAACAATTGACGATTTCATACGGTATATGAATTAATTAATGTAGTTTACATACACTCAAACATTCAGCACATAAATGTAAAATTCAATGTGATTTACATTACAAACCACATTTTTGCAGCATTGTATGGAGTATTCATTCAACCTCTCATACACAATGTGTAGTTACGAGCTTAGATAGCATACAAAAAAATCTCCTGTGTATGAAAGAAATTTTCAATGATACATTAGTATAATTTTTCGAACAATGAATGTTGGTCTGGACTATTTCTTCCATTTATTCTCAACCGTCCGTAAGTGAACTTATATTTCTCATACATTAAAACATACAGTATCTGTATGCCACAGTTAATGCCCCATACACTTTATCTTCAAATTGTGTCAATTTTATTTCAGTTACCGTCCGTCACCATGCAAACACTGTAGTTTTCTGTATGTAACCTACACGGACCCCTAAAATTTGCATGCTCTAGTAGATGTGACATCTACCCCAAAACTATCCCTCTCGAATGTAGGCATTCAGCTCCGGAAACATAGATGTTGATCGTGTAATTTCTTTGCAAATGTTTGTCGAAATGGAATGGTGATAGGTTGTAGTAGAGAGTGGTGAGCAACCATTGTTGTGAATTTGAAAAATATAAAAGGCTAGAAATTTTTTGTCCAGCTGGATGGGTAATTTTTCCAAAAAATTCGTTTTTGAATTTTTTGCTCTTTTTCAAATTTTTGTACAGAACATGGAAGTGGTTGTCAAGACATTATTAAAACGTGTATGGTTGTACAAATGCAACGAGCGAGTCCACGTAAAGATTTTTACATGTTCTGTGAACTTAACATATCAAATCAACTATCATCATTGCCTAACAATACAGTTTTCACGATCATATTGTTGCAACATATTTCAACTTGAACCTCTAACGGCTATTCTCACCTTTAAGCGTCCATCTCAACTTGGAATCAACTTCATACCATAAATATCATCATTAAACAGGGTTTCCTTAACATATTTCAACAAGTAACGAATGGAAACATAGAATTCAACAATGGAGAGCGCATCAACGAACCCCTCACGTCTGCACTGTTATCTTCCTGTGAAAGTGGAGCCGAATTTTCACAAGTTTGTACTTGGTGAAAAGTATGGAAAGGATCGTACATCGAGGGTTATTGCAGCAGGTGATATAGTTACATTATTCTTCCCAGACTGTGCTTCTGCAGATTATTTCACCAAGTTTTCGAAATTCAACAGGACAACAGATTCAATTAAAATTTCAAAAGTTGCTGTTAGTAGTGCGTTAGTGAAAACTAAACCATTTCGTGTCAGACTCAAGATGTCCGGAAAGTTTTCAATTGGAATATTTACATAACGGATAGGGTAACCGACAGTCTGGATAAGATCATCATCGAAAATTTTTCTTCAACAACAAGTAAAAGAAAATGCCACAGCGGTATAATCTGCTGTGAAAAGTGATCAGCAATCCAAACACACTGGGGGATTTGAAGTCAGAGGAAAGCACTGCTGGGATTCGCAGTTAATGACAATTTATGTGGAACTTGAAGAAGTGGTAATTGGAGAGGAAATAAACTAAAAGGAAACAAACGATTTGGAGGATGATTTTAATTCGTTGAAACTACACAAGTTCAACATCATCAATTACAAGACCGTGGAGGTGTTTCTATGATCACAACAAATACGAGCTGTCAAGAATCCGCTCCGCGACGTGGAGGCAACACATCGAGATAATTTCGTGAAGTCGTTTCAGAAGGAGAAGTACGAGTTTAGCTATGGAATGATATGTGTTACATTGAAGAGGCTGATCTCCCGGAAGAAAATGACGATGATGAATTAGATTCCGTCGATGATATGTTTACTCGGGATAATGGTAGACTTTGTTCACGTGAGAAAAACACACTGATTGTTGTCGATGGTCGTCATCGACTTGCTGCAATTCAATTGTTGTCTGAAAGGGAGACTGATAAGACGTTGGACTGGACAATGGAACCCATTCGTGTTGTGATAGTGTCCCGAAGAGATGTGATGTCGATGACATCATGGG
>JAULBU010032043.1:0-16315 GCA_032358235.1 Odonthalia washingtoniensis
GGATACTCGCATTATTTTCGATACTTATTGAAGTTTTCGCATCTTCCAAAAGAGCTTCATCGACGTTGCCAATACCAAGAAAAGTACATGATCAATTTAAAAATGATCATCACTATCTGTGTTCTTTATTTTGGTTTCACTGCCTCTGTTACTTTTGATTAGTCTTATCCCCCCCTCCGCCTCTACCGAATTGATATTCATTTCCGTGTCATTATAATCCAAACATACAAAATTTTGTCAGTCGTCAACATCATGAATATCATCATAATTTTCATCACGTTGATCACCAAGAAGTTCTCAATAGTCGTTCTGAATTTAATGCCGCTGTAGCTTCTACTAAAATATATATATATATAAAATGGATATATTATATTATACTCATAAAGTTTTATATCATTATGGTGATCAAATTCCTCATTTTCTTCGCAGAAAGTGAATCATTCCCAAACATGTTCATGTCATTAGAAACTTTTTTCCAAATTTAATTATGAAAATTTATATGCACAGAGATCTCTGACATCATTTTAATTTCATTTCTGTCCCGATTATGTTCAAGATCTGCGGAACAAATGTAACAGCAAAAACCACCTAAATTGCTTCGAAGCATCACTATGTGGTGATATTATATTCCAGGAATAGGAATTTTGTCTTCTTTCTACATCATCATCACCTTCAAATTCTTCACCACCATCACGATAAATATATTCATTAACAGTGTCTACTATATTTGTAGTACAAGTCCGGTTAAAGGACCTAAAGAAGCTGTAACGATGTTTCCATTTCTGCTCCAATTAATTAATTTGAAACATCACCTAAATTATGTGTATTCAAACATTGATTACTACGTCGTTGTTGATATAAGCATCAACAATCATTGAAAATATTCATTCATTTATTCATTTCCCACTCATCTCCATTTTTCATCCTCCTAGGAGTACTTACTAATATTATTTTCACCAATGAAAGTATCACCTTCTCTTCTAGCACTATCTCAAGTAACAACAATATGACCAATTTCATCACCTTTTCCTGTACTTTCCTTAAAATATCATTAACAATAACGTTATATCATCATCATCTTCTGCTTCTTCTTCTTTTCCTTCTATAATTATACAGAATTCAAATATAATACATATTCTATACCACATGAATATGGAAGTTATGCAGATAATATGTATCGCATATTGCAACTAATTTAATGTCACAATTATAAAAATTTATACATATTAATGATTGAGCGCGTCTATTATTTTTCAACGAAATATTTCATTGCCACAACAGGAATTGCTGACTACTTCATGCAACCAAATCGTTTAATGCGAATATATTATACACAACAATATCAAGCAATCTACTTGCTCTATCAATTTCAAAATATATACAACATTTCCACTTTCGACATGAAATACAATTACATTACATTGTATAGATATTTGTGTAATTTATTTTCCTTCTGTAGTGTAATTCATTTTCGACACGTGACTTTTTTAATGAGTTTTTGTCACATTTTTTCTTTTGTGCAGGTCCATATTTAGATTGGCCTGCCACAGCGGTCAAGTGTATTCTGGACACTGTTGATCATTACAGTGTTTCGATGGCTCCCACTAGTACAGTATATCCCCCTGTCATTCGGCGGCAGGCCGAGCCTACTTAAGGGGGTTTTGCTACCGCCATCCGTCAATTCTAATAAATGCAAGCGTTCTTCAGACTTTAATTTCCCCCAAAGGTTGAACCAGACATAATAGTAAAACATCCTTTGACATTGAAAATCAACAGTCAGCGCAGACGTCATCTATCACCACCACCTTACAACCGTTCTTTATCGTTAACCTCATGATATTCGTGCTATAACCAGCAGTATGGTACACCTCTTCTAGTTCTTTCTAGAACAAAGGAATCCCTACAAAACTCTCAGAGATATTATGGGCATATATGCACTTTTTGTCATTGCTCTCCACTCAGTAAACACGTTCGGAATTAAATTCTAAGAATACCCCCATATGAGACTCAAATCTGTACTACCCCACCCTATTTTGTATTGTATGCTATGGTCTACCTGATGTCCAGCAATTGTGTTGCACTTAATAGCATGATTGAAATGGCAGGCCTCTAATTAGGGGCCTACAATTTCAATCATATTTTTGATGGCCACTTTGAGCATACATCGAGTAATATTTGCATCTCCTGTATTGGTATACATATAATAATTATAAATACATCATCTGCAACTAGCCTCACTGGTTCGTTTTTCTCCCTGTTATCCTTACTTTTTATCCTCTTTGCTTATTTGGTCTCTCTATGCATCTCTTAATTTTCGTGTCAAATCAGTAATGTATAATTTGAAGAGTTCCGGGTTCTGGGGAGGATGGACCCCCTGAGTTACCCCGCTGTTCCATGATAGTAACTGAGTTGTCGTGGAAAGTGTTCATTTTTTAGTGACGAAGTGTTCGGTCTGTACAGTGCTAAATCTTTTTGTGAAATAAGAGAAGTTTAAAACATGCCTGGAGCGAAGACAGTAGACGTATCATTATGATTAAATGATACACTACCTGTTCCGCAATAAACAGTATTTTACTAGTCATGTGTAGGGAAAGAGATCATTTATATATGACAAACGATGTCAGTGTAAGTTAAATATGTGTAGTGAAGGGTAAGTAGATGTTGGTACACGGGTCTAGGGGTTGTACACCCCGATAGTCGTGTTCCAACGCAAGATTTTACATAAAAAATCCTGGAGATAACATCAACAGGTATTTATACACACAAATAAAAAGGTACAACTGAAATACTGTAATAACAAAAACATATTGTTGTTATTACAGTATTTAATTTGTACATTTACTAAGGAAAATTTTCACGTATACGTGTAAAATCTACCCTAGTAAATGACTGCACGGTAATATAATACGTTGGTTATACAGTACTTCTCTCTTAGAGCTTTTTCAAGGTATAGTTCTAACAAATTTCTAAAGGAGGCATTTTCTGAAGATGGGGAAATTTTTAAATCATGAAGAAATGTTGTATTTGGAAACAACGAAGGATGGATCACATTTATTTTCTAGGTACAAACATTGGACTATACTACAGCTAAAGAAGATAAGGTTTTTCTAAAATGAGTTTGTCGCCAATTACAGTAGAGATGATGGACATAATATCACACCTTCAACACTAAAAAACTATATTTCAGGACTTCAGCACACTTTGAAAATGGTTTGGCGTTACTAGCTCAATATTCTTACCAGTTCTGTTTTAACATGTCCAAAAGAGGAACTTTTTGCAGTTTCTGACAACATTGCCCGATATCTACAGCGTAAATGAATGCATCCAGAACAAAATATCATTTTTTCAAGAGAATATTTGATAACATTGTACAAGTAGAAGTCCTTTCGTGCTGAAACAACGATTGGATTTCAAGGTAGATTGATTTTTACAGTTGAGGTATTGACATTAATGTGCCCAAGATATTTTGCTACACTAACGGTAAGACAATTTAAAAAAGTTTCACTATATAATCAGTTGGTTTGGAAAATCTCTGGTGCTGTTGGAAATGTTCCTGGTGCCTCCAAGACTTCAAGAGGTACCGAATTATGGGTTATCAAACACAAAACGATCTCGTTCATGCAAAAAGATTTCTTCCTGTCTTTCAATAAACTATTTAGAAAGAAATATTAATGGAAATCGCAGCTTGTAAGGATCTAAGGATCGATCTCACAACCTCTCCATTCCATACTGGTAATTTCCACACTGAAAACTGTGAAAACGTCTTCCACGTCTGTATAAGTGCAGATTACACTGTAGGCCAGGTGCCAACAATGATTTACTCTTTAATGATTTATAATCGAAAAACACGGCGGAAAAAAGAACAAAAGTCTTTTCCCCAACACACTAGTATACACACTAGTAAACTGAACACGATAACGCTGGGCGTTATATACCTCTTTACAAATCATCGCATTAGTTACAAGGAGGTATAAGTGGATTGGAGAAAAACCTGTCGATTTTTTGTATGGAACTAGAATTTTGATGTTGTTATATCTAATTATTGTAAAGACGTAGACGATTTTCTGAACCTGCGTTCAGAAATTTAGTTTCGTACAGAACTGTTTTTCTCGCTGTAAATCAAGAGGCAAAGTCGCAGGAATGTTTTAAAATGCATCATTTGGGAATAAATGTGTTTTGTAGGATTTCCAAAGATATGTGTACCGCTGAAGCCATTAATTTATCTGGAAGTAAGGCTTGGGTGGTAACTCACCTCTTAGGTGGACATTAACTTCTCTTTTATTTGGCAACGATCATGCTGATTAATCAGTTGCAATGAGAACTGGAAATAGAGAGCAGAGGTCTTTGAAAAACTACTAGAATTTATGTGGTAGGAATGGTAAAAGGCGGAAAAGAGATACTTTTGAAGTGTAACTACAGATTAACCTTCAATTTATACCGATTTAGCCACCAATAATAATGGCGGCCGACAACAACAGTATGGTCTTCAGAAAAAGGATTTTCCACAGTTGGTTCAAAATTTATCGTCGAAGATACCGGTGGCGGTTTCTGGTTTGCATTCCTACGACACTGCTCTATCTCATTCGGACGCAACTTTCACAAAGTGGCCAAAGTCAAGTGACAATGGTTTAGAGAAGAACGATCATTGGGCTTTAAATGGTTCTGAGCATGGTCAGTTTGTTCAAATTACTGGCAGCAATTATAGAAACGCTGAATCCAAACTTGAATAAGGAACATTGCACATGTTTTCTTTCAAATTTCAGTAAAAATTCAAATCTTCTGTTTTCATTACAGATTCTGTTGACATATTTTATCGTACTAACAACAGTTTTGTCGAACTGTATCCGAGACAGATACTAGCGGAGACTTAGGTGATGTACAATCAGCACCATGGGGTAGCCTAGCGCCACGTGTAGATCTGCTGGAGACTAGTGTGTGTCCTGAACGTTCAATTAGCGTGGGTATCAGTGTGGTGGAAGGTATATCTTGTCAGTACGCTGGAAGGTTACAGTACAGTAACTGAGGAGAATAAACGGTGGTGGAAGGTGAGTCGTGTCAATATGCTGGAAGGTCACAGTATAGTTTGGAGGAGAATAAGTTTTTGCGAAAGAGGAGAGTAAAACGGATTTGAAAGAGGACAGAGGTTGGATGGTCAGAGGAAGGAGAGCATAGTATCAGTGTAGGATAGGGGCGAATGCGCGGGAGAGAGCAGCGTAGCGACGGAGGAGGATAGATCGAAATCAGGTATAGCTGTATGAACGATGGGACACTAAGTGACTAAGGTCTCTACACCCGTCGTCAAGTACGAATCAATAGTATTTATTGAAAGTAGTAATTATAGTAGTAAAGCTAAAAGGGAAGAGAGAAGAAGAGAAAAGGGTCGAATGAAATTCTTAAATAGGAGAAGAATGTCAAGCACGACATCTCAGACAGTAGAAGGTGAGGCTTGAGATGTAATGAGGGGGTATATTGATTCCAATTGTGTCCTGAGTTTTTCTCGGCGGCGGTAGGTTATCGTTTAGACTAAGAGGAGATTGAGTAGTACGCGTAGTGCGTGTATTGTTCAGTATCTATGCGAACTGTCTGTTCTCTGGCTTCCAATTACGGGAGATAGCCTAGGATAATGGTGTACACGTGTTTCTACTGTATGAAATTTTCACAGGAACAGAGATAAATTGCCATGATTCGCAACATTACATTATCACCGTACTGCTACCCGACAACAGATTTGCTAAAATTCCTAATTTTTTTGTACTAAATCTATATTTTGGTCATTCCACATAAAATCATCTTTTTCACCTCGGAAATATCCATTCTTACAACAATTCATACTATTCAACTTCTGCTGACTGCTACCATCATTACGTACAGGAACCAAAAAAGTTATTTGCATATTACAACACAACACAGTTCAACCCATTGCGTACGACTTGAAATAACCTTCACCAACCATTTCTTCACGATAACTCTTCTTCCATACATTCTCATCACAACAATGCTTCAATTAGTATATTCGCAACAACAACAATTACTTCTAGTACCTCCAATGCACGAATGGATTCACCGATGAATGAGTTCACACGTTTTAAACGTGTGAACTCATACGTGTAACTATCCATGAATCCAAACAGCAGGAAGTTCCTGCTCTTTAGATTCATGGATAGTTACGCTAGTAACTAGTTCAAGGAGAACTTCAACTACAAGAACGTCAACTTCCCTGATTACCTCCAATGGATCAGAAATGATGATGACCCAAGATCCAAGTCAATAACAAGACATTTCGAGGAGAAATCAACCAAAAGGGAAAAGTGGCTGGCAATTACTTCGTTCCTGTCGAAGGAATTGTGGCGCGACAATGTCCTTGCAGAAATGGGTTTCCAACGAGTTCAGCAGATCGCTCGTGCATCCCTCGCATTGCATACGTACGCATGTAGAGATCAACGCATATTGAAAGTCTTTACTAATTTATTCAGAAACAGGGAAACTTCGACTGGATTCTTAGTTTATCCATCTTTCTTTCACTTGGTCATTGAGTCCACTTCAAAGAACGAAACTAACATCCCGTTCAGCATGACTATCCCATCATGTTATAAATTCCTTCTCTTCTTTCACAGCATCGCTGTTATAACAGAGTTTATGTCAATAAATCAAAACAAGACACCGTTTAACATCAAACATTACACTGTAACGAGAATTTGGTTCGTTTGTCAGACCCTTCTTAAATACTTGGAAGAACTTGGTAAATCTATCAACAATCATCACGTTAGTTAAATGCTTCTCCCGTACATATACTATGGCTATGATACTTCTACTTTCATAGTTATATCCGCAAGATAAAATGGATTCTCTCGTTTCACGAAAACATTCCATGAGGGCGATGGTCCCATTGTTGAAGAAGAATTGGTGTCTCCAGGTGCTTGGAACTGCACAACAGAACAAGATGCGGTATTCCGATACATCACCAAGAAACATTTTAACAGCCCGCATAGCATTTTGGTCAATCATATGATCTATGAGTCAATTTTCAACATGGAAACTGCACCGTTCTTGTTGCCATTCTTCTGTAAACCAGATAGTTTGGAAGTAACGCTAATATTTTGTGATCTACCCGGTGCTTTGTCTAATGCTCTGAATATTACCGTTCCAGAAGTTCACACTACATTCCCGAAAGAGTTTATTATCATTAACTGCGACACGACTCTGTCTAATCGTTCAAATTCTCCTGCAAAGCGTAAGAGGCCTTCCAGGTTTTAGTCTTTGGGCTCACGAAAAAATCGAAGATTGTTGACAAGTTTACAGATCCGGAACACCATGTTAAATATGACTTTGATACTGAAGAAATTGATGCTGTCAAAACTTTTTCTTCAGTAAAAACAACAGAAGTTAAAGAAAAAGAGGAAATTATAACACCTGTTTCAGATACTTTGAGCTCTGTGGCACAAGACGCTATTGATCTATTGAAAAATAGTAGGCAACACTATTGCTGTTGCTGCAACTGTGATTTTAGACAACTTGATAATATTCATCAAGATATTAGTGGTACCACTCTATATAACCAAGTGTATTTCGTTTTTTCAGACCCTCCTTACAACACAAGGTTCGATAACCTCCGACCAAATTCGGGCCACGGTCAGTTTGATGAGGAGGACATGGTGGATTTTGTTAAATGTTTTGATATCGTTATGACGCAAGGTAGTCATGTGCATATTTTATGCTCTGCATTGCAATTTACATCATGAAATTGTTTTTCTGGTTTTCAAAACTCCTACTCTACGTTGGTGCTAAAATTTAAAAAAACTATCTCACACTCATCCTATTCTCTTCTCCTACAACGAAAAAACTTTCAACATGCATAGTTGAAACATCAAGATAAAACTTCATCAACTACTTGACCATCAAGATGAGGCTTTCATCATGTACTTCACCATCAAAATTAAACCTTCATCATGTATCCGACCATCAAGATGAAATCTTCATCATATGCTCTTAACTTAAATGAGAATTTCATCACACACATGTATTCGAACATACCAATAATAAGTCGAACGTCAAACATCCCAATAATAAGAATTCAAACATCGAACATCCCAATAAAAACTTCATTATTTCATCATCGAACATCAAGATGGACACTTCATCGAATTTATTAGAACATAAATAATAGATCATTATTTCATCATTGAACATCAAGGTTGAAAACTCATGACATGTATCCGAGACCAATCATATCGGACATTATTTCATAATTTAACATCAAGATGAAAAGCTTCATCACATTCTCGAACCCAAATAATAAATCCAAATAATAACGAACATTATAATAATAATGAAAATTAAGATGAAAACTTTATAACATGCTCATCATCATCCGGTTGGAGTAAAATAGTTCTCTTGAAGTCATTAAACTTCTTTGGGGATAGGTTCTGGGTTGATATGTTATCAAGTTGTTCTTCAGTGAGAATATACTACATTCCCACTGAAGAACAACTTGAGAAAAAGTTGGAACTGTTCAATGAAATTCAGCTTGAGTAGTACTCAATCTGAATCTCTTTGGCCTTCAAACTTCTATCTAAGATAATGATATTTAAAACTAAGTGTTTAGATGTCAGAAACCTCCCCTCTCCTATCTTTCTCTCCAGAACCGGGTAGGCGGTAATATCCTCATATATTAGGGTTGGTTTTGTTTGATTCTCGTTCAAGTTTTCTAGCAAAACTTGAAACCAAACTATCATTCGTGCCGCAGAGTATGTAGTAACGTACTCAGATTCCGGTGTACTGTGGATTATGATGATCTGCCTTTTGTAACTTCACTCGATCAGATGATTTCCCAGGTATGTTTTCATTCTTGTTCTTGAACTTCTTGTAAGTAAATCATCCGCCCAAGATGCGTCTGCACAGATGTAGAGCTCGTACGACATGACATTTTCCCGATAGAAAACACCATATCAATTATACCCTTTAAATTCTTCATTGTTTCCTTCAGTGCGCTCCAATGGCACTTATGCGGATCAGATACAATGTGTGCGATCTGTTCAACAGCGTACGAAATGTCCGCTTTTGCGCATACCCCTAGGTAAAGTTAGCACCCTACCAATTCTTGATATGGATATTGACCCTTCTTGACTTATTCCTGGTGGAAATTCTAACATCTTTACATCTTCCCCAGGAGACAGCAGAGCCATTTTGTTCTCACGTACATTTCGTATACCATGAATACCAACCTTTTTTAGGTCAAGGGTGGACCAATCCTTGTTCGTGAAACCCTCCAACGCTGCACCCGCCTTTATTTTCAAATTCTTAATGTCAAGGTTTTAGTATCCCCCTTTTTTCGTTAGTTTTAACCCGAGATAGTCGGCTTCGTCTTTCTCGATAATATAGCCATCTTCCATCTTAAATATGGCTGGGTTTGTTACGTTCTGCTTCCTAACAATGGTCATTTCTTCTCATTCCATTTTTATCCATTTCTCTCGACCATAGGGTACATTCATCAAGAAGTATCAGCATAGTTATCCAATCACCTGACATTTAGATGACGTCGTCGGCTATCAAACATGCTGGAACTAAACCATCTTCCGGAGAGTGTTCAGTTATTAGTCTGTTTCTTAATCTCTCAGGGAAGTAGTTGATGAACAGCTTGAATAGAAGCGGGGACGATGGACCTCCTTGTGTCACTTCCAACTCCAGCATTGCTTCTATTTCGATGGGTCATTCAAGGTTTTAACATTCAGAGGAGTTAGGAACATTGCTAGTTCTTTCATTTTTTTCCTTCGTAAGTACGACTTTCATTTGTTTCATTAACCTATTTCTATTGAAGCTGTCGAATGCTTTCACGAGGTCCAAGACAGCCATTATCATATTTCCACTATTCCGTTGACCTGCAACTTCAATTGCGGCTTGAAGGAGGTTGACGCCTTGTTGGAAGTCAAATTGTGCGTCATCTATTTTACAACTGTCAATCACCAGTCCGCCGAACTACCCAATGTGCGTATCAGAATCGGTTTAGAAAGTAATGGGAAGCCGTATTGTTCCAAACACCGAAAAGATTTCGATTTCATCAATGAAAAGGTTCGCGAATTTTGTTCTTTTCTGTCTCCCTGTAAATGAAGCTACCAATGAATATGGAAATTGGGTGTGATTTAATACTAAAATTGGTATTGAAGATCATCCTACTGTTCGTGATAATAGAATGTCGGAAATTGATTTAGTAAAAGAAATTTTATTTAATGGGGGTATTGGTGGTATTTTACGCATTGGATATTCTGAATGGACGACGGAGCAAATTAAAAATATTTGATATTATTTATGTGATTTTTCTGAAAATTTCAGAAAGCAAACTTGGGCACAGAAGTCATTCCAAATACAATGAGATTTTATTTGTGTGGTATACAAAGATATTTTAAAAATATATAAGAATATGACATTCAGTTATTTAAATATCCAATTTTTACGCATGAAAAGGAAGGTCTAATGCCAATTCTATACAACTGGTTCTCGGACGAGCAGGCTAGAGAAATGCATGTAATTTCTCACAACGCTCTGACAAGATCAGATGTTGAGAAGTTATTTTGATCACCTGAGCTTTCCAGAAACACAACATCTTCGTTTCAATGTATACTTATATTTTGGATTGTACTGGTTACCACCATGAGACCTACTGGGCTACATAAATTAAAAATATCTCAATTTAAAAAAATTGTAGAAGAAGATGAAGAAGTTTGAAGTATTAAAGGTAGGTTGGGAGCCGTAGATGGAACTTCCAAAACATCAAGTAGTGGTTGAAAATGGGGAAAGTTTAAGCCCAAGGAAGTATTTGTCTTCAATGAAGACTATATAAATGGTACAGTCATTATATTTAAAGATGTCGGTGACTAAATGTTCTTAAGGAAAAAATTAAAAATGAAAAAAGGGAAGATGATGATAGATTTTTTACAGCATACAATTCTAAAGGAGCATAATTATGTCATTTTTAAAATTTCAAGTACTGGGAGAGCACACACTAAGAAAAGCAATTCAATACGCCTGTGTAAAAAACCAAAATCGTCGGATCGGGTGGCAACAAGGAAATTGTCACGCACAGTCTTCGTGATATTGTATCTTCTATGTTGATAGAAGAAAGGCATCCAGACTCAGCTGTTGCGTGTAGAATAGGGCAAAAACAACTGGAGAGCTTGAAAATTTATCAAAATTTAGGAGGAAGGAAGAAATCAACAAAATTGTATTTTCAATTCGGGAAAAAAGTGTGCAATAAATTCTGGAAACGAAGTAAGTAAGGAGGAGAAGCATAAAGATATTAGCAGCAGCATTAATAATAATGGTAAATCATTATCGTCGGATCTGATCGACATGAATTAAATCCAATTAAATCGAATAAGGAAACGACATGCAATCCAATGAAAATTTCAATGGATGAACCAGAAACGAAATTGGAATGTCAAAATTCTATCAGAGCTGATGGAGGAATGTACGATTTATTTTCCAATTTAAATTCTCCAACTATTGGTACATTTAATATCGCAATTAATAACAATTCCTAGGATCGCAAGTAATGGAATATGACATGGTTGTGGAAAGGATGTTGCTCCCTTTTTTTAACACTTTTTCTATTGTTTTGGCACTAAGTAATTTGTCCATTTTTACAGTATTCTCTTTACTCGCAAACAAGTCAGAAAGGAAAAACATTACATACAGATTCTCTTTCTTTATATAGTTTCTATTAAAACTCACCCATCCCCTTAATTCAAACGACAAAATCATCGAACGCAAACTGTATAATCAGAATATTCTTTTACGGGGTTCGCTATTTTCAATTCTGTTTAGCCCCTCGCTTCTCCCTCCTTTACAAACTTTTGTAAGTTCTTTACAGTAATTTGTCTCTGTCCAATCGGAGTGAACTTTTTTAATACACCATATTACAGCGTCGGAGCAGGGGCAGACAACTTCTGTGGCATTCTACTTGGTCCACCATAGACTTCTGTTAACAGTTAACAGAAGTCCATGCTGGACTAAGTAGTTTCTTTGGAATTTGCAGCTGTACAAGAACATTCCTCATATAAATAAGCTTTTTAACTCAACCTCCCTTGGTCTTCAATTGGCCCAGGCATGATTCTTACATTCAACACTGCTATATAGTGAATAACACATAATCACTGTATAGCGGTGTTGAATATAGAAGTTGATATCGGGCCAAGTGTAACGCCCCTTGTGCTACACACACGCTATATTCTGCGAATAAATTTTTCAGATTTCATCCAATATCGATAGGATAATGGTTATTATCCAACTGATGTACGGTTAGTTAAAAAATTTGATATCCCTATTATTCGTACAATAAATACTATCACTTGGTGAAGTAAATTATCAAAGTTTGTTCCTGTCATTTGATGGAAAGGATAATGCTTAGTAAGCATTATCCTTTCTATCAAATGACTATAGTATTGTTCATAACTTGGAATGTCATCATATCCCGAGAGATTTCATCTTCTTTTATTGTAGACACCAAGTATTGGATTTGCCCACAAAATTTTACACATTCTTGTGTTGCTTATGCGTATGATCACTATGTTATAACCTTAAATACTACAAGTGTTATAACATACTTCCATTGTGGGTGGTAGGGCGACCCTCTTCTCATAGTTATTCTTCTGGGTCCCTTTATAGAAACAAAAATGGGCATACTTCGGATCTTCTGTCAGTAGCACTTGTGTACGCACATTAGGAAACCTTTTTCAAATTAAAAGGTTGAAGGTATTTTTTAAAAAAAGTTTTTGCTTTGGAATAAAAGGCGCTGGCATCTCTGACACTTTTCAACCTGCGAAAAAAACCTACGTTTGATTTTAAGTAAATAAATATTTTGTAAATTTTGTACACCACGAGCAAGAACCGTAAGTTAAATGGATCGTCGCCTTCTGTGTGAAAAATGCGACACAGATGATGTTTTTGCTACTGTACGTTGACAAATCATACTGATTATACCTTAAGTATCAGCAGTATGAACCACTATATACACTGGTAAATATGACTTCGATTGTCTTTTGTAACCGCTCGCTCACCTCATGTTGGAGCGTACTATTCGGCCTCTCACACTGTACAGTATAGTGTACAAGATGGCAGTCTAGGACAATGGACATGAGATGAGATACAGATATCAATAGCTATCGGTAATAGAATTCCAGGAACAAGTCCAAGTAAAGTCTATTAACGGCCGCTAATAGCAATCAGATATAATTAAGTCTATTTTACCAATTACGAGAATTATTACCTGACAAGCTACTAATTAGGCGCGTTGGTTACCGTTATGTGCTAACTTTGCTGAGAAAAGTTAGCTTAAGTACAACCATTTTCCCCCCTTTCTGACCTTCCTAATAAGTACCAGTACTCTATTATATTATATTTACAAATATGTATTATTTTATGTCAAAAGTTGGATTTTCCCAATTATCGCGATTAGTGGCAAATCTGACTTGCTTGTTTATCAATAACGAGACAAGCACGATCTATGAGTTCCGATTTGCGCGGCACTTTTGATATATACTAGCTTCAACAAATCATAGATATATATCAATAACTTCGCAACTGAACCTAGCAAATAACGAGACAAGTACAACCAGCGAGTTCAATTTGCGCGGCATTTTTTATATATACCAACTTCAACAAATCATTGGTATATATAGATAAAGTCTCATGCGAACTTAGCAAACTAGTAGAAGTTGAACAGCAACGAGCAAATACCATCGAGCGAAGCTAACCAAAAACGATGACGCTAGCAACAAAAACGATCCGATTTGGAAGCAGAACTCCTTCCATTCTACATACCTACATAATCCTGACTGCGTACAACGATACGATCAATCCATAAGCCACCCAATAGTCGTACGCTGAACTATCATGATATCTCAGCAGGATCTAGTTCACCAATTTATGCATAAAGTATAGAAGTTTTATCTGAAAAGACCGCGACAGACAAACAAATTGCGTCGCGAAACTCTTCTTTGACAATTCTTCAATCGATCAAGATCAAAATCCCGAACGTAGCATCAACAATAACAACATGCATCGACGTCGTGTTACTAAATATATGGGTAACTAATTGCACCTTGAGCTTTTACAACACATCGATGGGACAACTTTCATCTTTGAGCAATTTCAGCGCGATACTTCAATATTCAGACGGCTCAGGACTGTACTACAGAATATGGGAGTTGATTTTAATACCTATCAAGTACGTCACAACATCCCAGTCGGTATCAAAATAATCCGCACCATCTGGAAAGACAACATGCAGCCAATTGTCGAAAGATACATCAACATCAATCAACATCTACAGTCCAAACGATCAGAGATGGACCACACCAGCAACAAGCAAAATCAATCATCAACAACTCATCCTGTAACTCAGCCTGGCCAAACAAATTCATCTCAGCCTCAGCCAATCCATCATTTTCCTTTCAATGAAAACCTATATCCGTTTCAACCAGATCATCAATCCAGTACTTCATCACAACCCGATCTCGCTCAAAATGCACAATTCTCCTGGATAGAGCAAGCGAATATGCTCCAAAATCAGGTGATTGATCTGCAATCAATGGCAGCATGGAGCGAGACCAATGACCGCGTAAATAAAAATATCAAATCCAAACCAGCGCACAACGCACCTAAAGAAAAAGTAAAAGAAACCTCAAACCCCAGGACTTCATAGATCATCCTTTATTACATATGGATAAGAGGAAACACAGAAATAAACGTGGATCCATCAATTCAGGACCCAAGACAATTTATCATCCTCATCCTCATCATCCACGTCAAGGACAGCATCCAATTACTCGTCAAGAAACCCAAACTTTCCTCCCGTGGCTCATTGTGTTCACCCAGGCAGGGTGAATAATCTAATCACTAGAAACGAATATGACCGGGACACTGAGTACGAGGGTCATCAAGATAAATGGACAAGAACAGACAGAAAAAGTCATCCAGAAGCATCCAATTCAAGAGTTGATAAAGGTTTCGATCAAAATCATTCAAGTTTCTGCAACAAGCAGAACAACAGAGGGCTCCGCCAAGTCAATAACGAATACCCACAACCATACCATCGTCCAAATCAACATTTTTATCAAATTTTCGATGTAAGTAAATCCGTCATGACCATCTACAGCCCTAATAGTAAGACTCACTTCAGCAACGCAATGGAGGAGAGCTGGCTCGATCACCAAAACGACTTTATTTCCCTCTGCAAAAATCCTGTAGTCACTGATGTACACCGGTTAGAGATGATAAAGTATACCCTAAAAGGGAATGCCTTATCATATTATCGAGACCTCATACGAAATGGTAAAAATTGGGACGAAATGTGGCAGTCGTTGGAAGAAATCTCCCACGCAATCAATAGCCGGGAAGAAGTTTCTGAAATTCTGGTACAGCTTTACTTGGACGACTTCAAGGAGAATGGTTGAACTGATGGTAAAGCCCTCGAAGCCCTTATCCGTAGGATTCAGGACCTCATCCCAGTTGCAGCAGCAAGGGATAACGAAGAGATGACCCAATGAAACTACCTGGTAAAGGCAGTAGTCAATCATAAATGGTCTTCTTACGCTCAATCAAATCTCTATGCTCCCTATTATCTAATTCAATTGAGGATAAAGATGTATAAATCAATAAGGATTTTCGCACCTCAAAAAACTCAACAGATAAAGAAACAAGATTCTTCGATCACAAAGATACAGAGAATCAACTACACAAATGAATGAGATCCACAGATCAACGGGTCGGTATCTGGTGAAAATTATTCCTCCGATAGCTCTATTGAAGACCCAGTCAAATATATGACGATCAACTTTGCTGGGTAGCAAACATTTGATCTACAGGGGAGCTCTTTTAATAACAGTAGATTCATAAATCATCCAAACCAAAGCAATTATCAGCACAATCATGGCGTACGATACCAACACAGCCAGAAAAGTAATGGAAAACGATACCAGTTGTGTTTTAATTGTGACAACCCCGGTCACTACCATTATCAATGCATGCTCCCAAAAAACGATATAAGGTAATAGCGAAACGGAAATGTCGAAACTGTATGGGTTTAAAAACTGCGTTTCCAATATCCATTTAGCAGGCCTACTGGATTCCGGGCTTTCCCAATGCATGATTAAATCCATATACATTACTGAAGATACTCATAAAAACTCGTTTCAGCAGAAGAGATGCTAGAAGATGAGAATCTACAGTCTACATCTCATCCAAATCAATCAGTCGCTTTCATCACCAACCATCAGCTTACTACACCAACCAGCACATTCGACAGCAGTCTAGTTGACTGCTT
>JAULBU010032054.1:0-16312 GCA_032358235.1 Odonthalia washingtoniensis
TGCTGAACCCGGTAGTACCGTTACTCAACCCTCCCTCTCACGAGGAAGTTGATCGACCGAGCAGTAAGACCGCACTCAGTGTGTTTTATCAATTACCCTCCGACTCTTGTCGTCGGTTCAACAACCGACACGATCATTCGTCGGGATATCAAGCACACCTAGACCTATCATTATTATACCCTTTTCATACTCCCTTTGGTGGAGTGCAGATCTAACGAGCTACTCGAAACGAAAGATTACGAACACCCTTTAGTGAATCGACCCGTGTTTTTTCGGGTGCATTGAACTACAGGTAACATGTGCTCAAGTAAAATTATCAGAAACTGACACAGGATATGATATTCTATAATGTACGCAGAGATCATCTGCACTTTGCGAATTCATTACATCTTTCTTAACTGTTCCATTAACATGAATTCATCTACGTCATACGTTTATTTCCCATATTCCATTACCAGGACATGTAATCACACCTTGTCTACTAGATGGTCCACAAGTTTTATCGTTCAGAAAATAATTCTTATCAAAACAAATTCATCCGGCAGAATCCATAACTATCAAGTCTATGTAGAATTAATCAAAACATCACTTGTATTTTCTATCTTGGCAATGATTCTAGCTGTTGTTAAGTCTTACATATGTCATTTGGAATTTACATTATGGTATTGCTACTGTTTTTGTGCCTATTGTAACTTTCTTTCTACCCTAATTCTACTGTAAAAAACATTAAATTTTTTCTCGCCTTTACAATACCAGTTATGAAGCGAAAGTTATTGTTTTGGCTGATGATTTTGATGGTCATGATTGCATAATACCTTCATTTTCAGTAATAACAGCTACAGTTACTGACCATTTGAGATTATGTTGCTTCACAAGACATGCCGATGGTAGAGTTCACCATACGACATGTCATATATTTGCGGGTGGGTACTGTCGTGACCGGAGTTCAAATTCTCTGGACAGTACGTAACGTAATTGTTTTTACGCACACTCCATACTTCTCTTATTGGTCATCATTTTATTGAAAATACAATTGATTATATAACCGTTCGATGACATCACAACTATATCACAACACAAAAATATGCTCAACAATGTGTTCCACAACAACATTCATATTTAAATACCTTGATCCAAATTTGATTTCAATTTAAACATTATTCATTTTACACATATACTTCCGACCTGTATAGCAACTCACTCACATATAGTTTTCCCAGTCCAATCCTTTACCCAAAAAATACACTTCATATGTTATGCAACATATCATCAAACAACGCACAACCAGAAATGTATCCCCGCACCAACATACATTTCGTTTATCTTCTTTCTTCCAAACACTGAAAAACAAAGTAAATATTTCCTTCTCGTCCGTTCCAGCTAGTCATACCATCCTTAGTAACATACAACGTATCCTTCAAATCAATTTACCACTCATTCTCTTACTCCATCAACTTTCTGAACATAGCCCTATGCAATACCAACACTTCTCTATTCATCATTTTCACCCCACCCTGAACCTTTCCATAACCTTTGGTACTTTAACCACCACAACGCCACTACCCAACTATACTATCACTCCTTTTATCCAATACTATCCTCACGCACCTTTCAATCATCCTCTAAAAATACCAACTTTACTTCTTTCCTTTCATTACCATCAACAGCATTCAACTTTACGCTACAGCAGGAACCAACATACATCATCTATTCGTATGTTATAGATCATTCCTCCGTCTTTTCTTTCTCTTTGTTTATAATTCTTTCCACTATACCTTTTCTTTTTTTCCATATGTTTCCTACTTTCCCATCATGTTTTCCACACCTACACACACCATTCTCCAAATCTTGTAGTACACCGTCTCCATCATATAACTTCTCGTTGATTAAACGTATATTGCAACCACTATTTCCAGCTATTTCCTCAAAGAGATTCCCCAGAGATAGTTCCATTTGTACTGCACTTACTTTTACTCCACTTTGCCCGCAAAGCTCAATGCGTCTCCCCAAATGCACCTACTATTATGTCCGGAACACCATAAAATCCTTCTTTCCTTATTATTCTCGTTATCAAACGATGACCGCTCCAATTTTTAGCTGCAATTCGGAGCATTTTTCTTTCAATTTAGTTTTGTATTTGCACTTTAAAGAACCATCGCCATCAATATTCCCCGCTCGTAACTGCACTCGTAGAAATTTTTCCTTCCATTCCGCTATATCCATCTGTACAGAATCCACAAAAACCTGTTCCTTAATCCGAGTAAATCTGTCTCTGACTATGTTGTCCACTTTTACATCTTATCATCTCTCCTCGTCGTAATGGGTCAGACGACTTAATATTTCTGTCTTCACAACATGGTTCCGCTCTGCCTTTACTTCAGTACCTATCCTGGCATTTTTCTGCATCTCCTCGCTAACACAAAACTTTTCCCTATTTTAGCTATTCTGTACGCATAAACAATTCTCAAATTACACACAACGTTAGAATATTGTATTACAATGGAAAGAAAAGTAGTGTACAAAGTAAGTTTCGCAGCTTTGTTTGTAGTCAAAAAAAAACGACGCCGCCGCGGCCGCCGCGAACCTCTGCCTCTTCGCAATGGCATGACCATTTCGAAATAGGTAACCTATGGCATAATATGCATATACATATTACGTAACCTACGAAAAACCGTAACACACTACAGGTTCTTCGTAACACACACGGTCCTCCTTCCCATGGGCCTCCGGCTGCATCACATTGTACAGTCCATTCACCGGTCATTTCTCTCTATGGACTGTTCCCTGCTGAATGACCAAATACCGCTGTACAAGGTTCACGATGTCACACGACAAAGTATGGAAAACTGCATAAAAACGGCTCTGTGACATTTATTACATTTGTGAAAAATGCTACATAAGAGCTGCGGTTGGTTACAGCATAATAATAATAATATGGGAACCCTAGTAATAATATCCCATATATTATTTTATTATTATGGGAATTATAATCATAGCAGAGGATATGAAATAAACCTGACAGGATACCCTGCGGATACTCCCGCTTACAAAATACCATTGTTATAAATTGATTATGAATTTGGATTATCTTTATCTGAGACCTCCCAGTAGCTCAGTTGGCAGAGCGCATGACTGTAATTTGAGTACATATAATCCAACCATCATGTTGTCCCTAGTTCGATTCTAGGCTGGGAGAGTTTCCGGAGTAAATTTTTTCTTTTGGATGAATTGAAAAAGAAATAAAATTTAAATGCGGAGGTGTAGTTTAGGACGTGGTTAGTTAAAATTAAGGCGGCCATTGATGTCAACATCAATAATTGAATTATTCAGCCATAATACTGTATACATATTATTTGCCGTCTCACATCAACACATCACGTGAAGACACGTTGCGAGGGAAGGCGATCACTAACATAATAGAGGTAATGTAAAACGAAAAGTTGGAACCGGAAACGTTGACGAAACGTTAACAAAATTGATTAGTTGTTGAAGCAACACGACGGGATGCCATCCTAAAAATACATCTGTACTGTATATGCATTCTAAAAGCTTCTTCGTTATATCCTACAACATACACCTAAACAGATACACACGTGCGTGCACCGTTATTAAAGAGGTGTTCTTGATCATACGTGTGCTATAAAAACATATTATACTATGTTAATAATAATATTATTATGTCCAACATACATGTATACTTTTTTCTATCTTTTTCAAACTTTATTACTACCGTGATTCATTTGTTTTCCACTATCACTCACCTTTCAGATGTAAACCTTTCAGATGTAAAATATTATTGCCCCTGATATTTCAGCAGCTATAGATCGTTTCTTTTTTTTCCCTCACTGTCCAGTGTTTGCTATCAGGATAATTTAAGTTTTCATGTGTAGACATGACAGATTCCATCATTATTAAACGCCAGTTCAATAAGAAAAAGTTTATGGCTGATGTGATGTCATCATAACAATATTATGATATAATATTATTATGATGACTATGAGCGTGAGTGTGATTATCAGTGTGACTGGCAGATTGTTGGACTGCTTTTTTTTTTAAAAAAAAAAAACACAAAAAGAATTGTGTAACAGATAATTAGTTTATCGTAAACTACGAACCGACTCACAGAAGGAAAAAAAAGATCGAGTAGTAAGCAAATAGTAATTGCACTTGTTGTGATACAATCGATCTATGAAGGAGCCAGCCGTCTGTCTGGACGTAGGCCCTACCAGTTGTTTCGGTATTGCATAAAATTCAAAGTGATATAAACTTGGGAAACATGAGCAAATTATTATTATATTACATTCGTCGACTCTCTTTCTCTTTCTCTTTCTCTTTCTCTCTCTCTCTCTCTCTCTCTCTCTCTCTCTCTCTCACACACACACACTTCTCAAAAGCAAATGACAACAACAAACATTATGTATCCACTGGAATTTGATTCAGTAAAAACGAATCCAATCAATGTGCAATGTGCCACCAGTTACCTGATCGGACCATGTGGTAAGTGAGATGACATGAATCTTCAAAAAAATAAGATTTAAACATAATAAAACATCTCAATCAAAAAGAGTATGGAAGAAGGGCGGGCAAATCTACAAAATTAAAAAATCATATCGTGTGGTTTGGTATGTATATCTGTCAGAATGATCTTCACATGAATCGATTGGTTTATGTATGGGAGGCTCAGGAAAGAAAATGAAATCACTGGCCATTACCAATCCAGTTTATTAATTATTAGTTTTGTTGCTTGCTTAGGCCACGAACTTCTTCTTTTCTTCTTCTATATGTCATGTAGTGTCGTCCTCTTCCATTTATGTCACGACTGGGATTGGATTGGACTGGTGTATCGCGACTGTAACTATAGTGTTAGTGTGCGTGGTATTTCCGTTTTTTTATTTTTTATTACTTAACTTTATAACTCAACTTTATAAATTCATACGAACATAGGGCGGTAAACTTGCTCAGTCAAAATGACTAACTAACAGTAGAGACTGATAATCTGGCAAGGAAGGAAGATGGAAATATCGAAAATGCCCAACAATTGATTCCAACATTGAAATGGATGTGAAAGATATCAAAAAGTTATCTCAACTCAATTAAAACTTTTACCCAACCAAACTATGTCAATTGATTCATCAAGAATCTTCTTATACATCTCTATCGTTTGTGTAACTATACAACTATACAGCCGTTGAGCAGATCAACACGAGTAGCAGCAGGTGTTAGGTGTATGTCTCATCGTACATGGCGCACAACGGAATCACACCGTCCTATTTCTTCTGGACTTGAGATAACATTTCAGTCACGTGAAGGGTCAGTTGGGTTTTCGTCTCGGTCCATATATGCAAGTGGTGGAATATAAATGAAGGCGATATGAGAAATACACACATACCGTCTTTGCGGCGCATGCAATGGTGAAAGAAAACAAACAAACAACAAGGGAACATGAAAATGGTCAAAATAAACAAAACTATATAAAACATATGAAAGGCAAGGGAAAGGGGTTCAAAGGCCTCTTCCTCTTTCTTTCTTTCCTTCCTCTCCCATAAACCCTATGGAACACATATAAAGATTGACAAGAATGAATGAAAGAAGAAAATAGGACAAATCAAAAAATAAAAACACGAAATAAACAACAAACAAACGGGACACGGAACAAATAAAAACAATTATCAAACCAGATAATAATAAAAAAAAAATCTGTCACGAAAAACAACATCCAATTCGACTCCCTCTTTTCTTTCCATTCACTTTTTCTCCATTCATGTCTCTCTTAGCACGATCACCGATTCTATTATCTCCATTTCCCAAACCACCATTAATATCAACACCTACACCACCCATATGTTCATTAACTCCAACATTCGTCATCCCTCCAGAAACAGCTGCCAGATGTTCTGTTGATGCCGTATTTCCAATATTATTATTATTATTACCATCAGGTACCACAGATCCAGCAGCACCTAAAGCAGAATGTGTAACAACAGTTGGTTTCGCTCCAACAGTCGCATCTGTTGTATTTGTGAAACTAGTATTCCGTCTCATTGTACCTGTTATAAATTCAGTTGTTGTTCCTCTTCCATTAGCAGATCCATTACTTCCATTTGCTGTTGTTCCACCTGCACCAGTTCCATCAGATGTACTATTATCTTTAGCACCGGAATTCGTTTTTCGTTTTGCTCTTTGGATAAAGAATTTCTTTTCTGCAGCTTCTTTCTTAGAATTTTCATTTTCTTCACTAACTGTTTTAGCACTCATTTTACTGATTTTATCTTTCATTATTTCAGCTTCTCTTCTAATTTCTTCATCTTCATCTTCTGTTAATGTTTCCATAGCTGCTTTAAACGTTGTTTTAGTTCCACAGGCAACTGCAATAGCAGGCATTAATCTTGTTAATCTTAATCTAACATTAGCAACAGGATCTCTTGATAATGACAGTAATTCAGATGCAAATAAATGGGTGAATAATCTATTACTTAATACTTTCAAAGCAACTGTACTTCCATCAATATATGCAAGTCGAGTCCAATATACTTTACCACGTGCCCATTCCGATCGGAAATGTCTCAATATATGATCGCGCCGTCTTACATCAGGAATATATCTTACAACTGATATTAATGCTGATATAGATGCACGTCTAACAAGATACGTTGATTCTCTTGCCATTTGAAATAGTAAAGGTGCTACATGTTCACATAACATATCTTGTGGTATCTTATCAGCACATTGATCAATTTGTTGAGCAAGTAATTCTTGTGTTCGCCATGAATCATGAGACATTGTTTCTAATGATTGAAATACTGGTGCCAATTCACGTGCTGGTGAATCTTTAGAGTTTGGATTCACTTTTACATCTCCAATACCTCCACTTGAAGTAGGTGTTGTTGGCGATGATGATGTATTTCGTTTGTTCATGTTATCATTTAGTGTTCCATTTCCGTTTGGTACATTTCCATTAGATGTTGATGATGGTCCAGCTGCTAAAAGAGTTAGTAATTCAGCAAAATGTGCCAATGAATTCATACGTACTTGTGGGTTTTGATCCGTCATTAAATTTGCTATCGCCCCCAAAACTTCATCTCTCAATTCCCCATTACCCAAAACCCTAGCCGTTTCATGAATCCCCGCCGCCAAAGTTGCTCTAGTTTCAACATCCGTATCAGCTGATAAAGCATGAACAACACCACGTATTTTGTCAGGTCGTCTCTCTCCACACACGAGAGAAACGGCAGGAATATTGAAAGCACACCAATGCCTAACAGTAGGACCGTTACAAGTAACCATTCTTCTCAAAGCATTCAAAGCCGTGTTCCAAGTTTCTTCATTTTCGAATAAAGGATGAACCGCACATAATAAATATCCATAAACTTCAGAAAATATTTCCAACATTAAATATGTATCATCATCAACAGTTCTTAAATCTGACGAAGCAACAGTACTTGCATTTGCACATTCTCTTAAAAATATAGGTAATAACATATTTGTAAAACTAGGTGATGTTAAAGCTTCTTTTTTATGTGCTTCTGCCGATCTAGCAACAGCACGCATAGAAGCTGCTCTAACACGTGCATTTTCATCACCCATTAATGTATCTAATTTAGGCCATAATTGCCTTTCTGATATACGTAAAGGTAATTTAGATCCAACAGATGCTAAAGATTGTGCTATCATAGCACGTACAGATGCATCAACATCATCACAAAGTCTCATAGCTTGACCTAAAAATTGTTCTTCCAACTCTTTTGCTGTCAACGCATCATTTAAAGATCCAATAATTCTAGCAGCCAATCTTCTGGATTCAACTGTACTACTTGATGCACGATCAACAGTTGCAGGTACAACTAAAGATAAAACATCTTCTCTTTTAACTTGTGGTAACATCATTGATAATATTTCTCCCCATGCATCAAATACATCGCCACTTTCGCTCATTTGAATGATTCTTAACGCTGCAATTACAATACGTTTTGCTACCGTTTCAGGGATACGCATGTTGACAACAAAATATAATGCTTCTGCAGCTGCCATTTGAACTTCTTCTTTCCAACGAACAGCATCACGACAAATTTCAGGAACCATAATTTGTAAAGTATCAGTGGGACAATGTTCAAGAAATTGAGGAAATTGAAATAAGACTGCCAATCTTTCAAGATCAGATCCATCTAATAAGACTAAAGTTGCATTAGCTACACTAGTAAGTACTTCATCGTGAAGTACAACAAATTCAACACCAGCTGCATCAGGGTCATAGGTTGTACTGTTACTATTAGCTGTTGATGTTGAATTTGGGTCTGTGTCAGATGATGAATCATCGGCATCATCCGTGGAATCTAAAGTTGCTTCAGATACAGTAGAAGATGCAGGGTCAGATGGTGGGGATAATGGTTGTTGTTCATGCTGAAGACGTGAGTCATGATCGTTTGGTGACATGACAACACCGTTTGCAGCAGCTGCGGAGCTAGGAGATATGACTGTTGTTGAATATGATGAACTTGGTGGTGGATGAATGGGCGAAGGTGAACGAACTGGTGGTTGAGCTGGTAAGTTTTGATTTTGATGTTGACGGCTTGATATATGTTCTAATGAAGGAGATGGAATAGTTTGAGAAGGGAGTGATGTCGATGACATTTGTTGTTGTTGTGCAGCCATTCCTTTCTCTTCTCTTTTTCCTTTCTTTTTTTTTCCTTCGTTTGTTTGTTTCTTTTGTCAACTAATACTTAATGATGGCAGTACGGCAACGTCGTGGCGTGCGTGAAAATATTGTTTGTTCGTGATATTTTTGGTTCACCAACGGTTGGATAGAAATGATATTATATTGAAAAATAATAGAAAAGAGAGACAGACGGATAGTTGGGTGCGAAGTTAGTTGGCAATAAATGAATGTACGTGGAGAAACTATTGGAATGAGAATGAAAGGGGTTGAATGAAAAAATTTCAAAAAAAAAGCGATGGAACGTCAACGACCGGCACCCCGACGATAAAAGTTGTACACACCCGCTGTTGATGAAGGAAGAAAGTGAGAAGACGGGCGGTGAAGACAAGGAGGAAAAGAATTTTTTTTTAAAAAAAAAGGGAGATTCCTTGCGGCGTCGGTGAAGTTGGCGAGCAGTTGATGATGTTTATGATGGTTGATGTGGATGATGTTGGAGAATGTTGGAGAAAGTTGACGATGTCGATGAATGTTGCAAGATGGTTGATGGTGATAAGAAATGAGTGATAATTAAAAAAAAAGGTTAAAAAAAACAAAAAATTAAAAAATTAAATTAAATAGGAGGCATGGGTCAAATTTTAATGAAAAAAAAATATAACTATTAAATGTTTGAGTGTGTATATTATACTGTACATTTACTTGTAGCTACACGAGCAGCTTTCAATAAATTACAGGAACAACCAAAAAAATATTTAATATTTAATGAAAACTCCCTGCTCCAAATCCATCCGCTCAACAACAAATCCATCTTGCTGCTTGTATTGTTACCGTTTCATTTCAAACAGTCTCATGCCCGTTTCCGTTCCTCTGTAAGCAACATTACTGTACATTGAAAACAGAATTACACTCCCATTACAGTTCTAAATCCCAGTAACTGTTCCCTCAGCTACGTCATGCACTGCTGTGTAAACATACAACAACCCGAAATTCCCTTGCATCTGCATCTGATTTTTTTCTCATAATTTCTCAAAAACTGTAACTGTAAATCTCAACGTAATTCCGTTTAAAAACGAGTTTCCGATGTCCAATCATAATCCGCGTTTCCCTTGCGCTCATTAGACTACCATCCACCGATTTTAAAATTGTTCTGCCGTTTGTTACATCACTCTCACCTTGTATTCTTGATGCCGCCATTCCCACAAGAAGGTGTGAACAATCCCATATAAAATAAATTAAGTTTTCAAATTGTTGTATAATATAATTACACAACAATCTGTAAACTTTATTTAGCATAGTACTGAATATTATTCAGTTATTACTTCATAGTACCGCTCAAAATTTGTGTAGATACAAATTAATTATAGAATAGTAATTCGCCGCTGTCTCTGAAAATTTTATACCTCTACATCGCCGACCACAATGACAACGCCAATACCAACACATCCCTTTTGCCCACTCGCAAGCATTGTGGCTATGCAGGGAACGGGGCCTCTTCCATGATGGCTGCTGCTGGTGACAATGCGAGCATCATCGCAACGCTCCCACTCCTCCGGCCCCACCGCCATCACGGGTCATGAGCAGTTGGGCACATGAAGTTGCGAAGTAGGGGAGAATTGACTACATTTAGGTCAAGTTAGGGAGAAATGTTAAGGACAAAAGATCGAACAGAAAGGCACACTCACAATTAGTCCCAACAAGAAGACCCTTCTCGACTGGTACAAGCGCTTACTTCTGGAGCCACGAGTGGAAGTTGGATAAAATATTGCTGCATATGGAATCGCTGAAGAAGTAACCGATGCGCCGCATCGGATCAAATTCTTGATGATCTTATTTTGAAACTTGTTGAAAGTGACGAAATGAGGAGGGCGGAGAAAAATCATCTTAAAATAGGAGAATAGGTGCTGATACAAAGCGAAAATAACATACAAACCATGGATGTTGCGGCTAGAATTTTTACTGAACCGGAACTATCGTGTCTGAAAGAATAGGAGAGGGAATATATGAAAAAAAAATCGACTATCGTGATAGAATTGGATTTTCGTGGTTGGAAAGGAGAAGAAAAGATTTAGACACGAAACATCGGCCTCCTTGTTATGAATTGTAGATCTAACGATACAAGCGCAGTCCAACATAGACGTTGGATTTAGGCTGATGTGGAGGTCAAAAGCGCTTTAACACTCACTATTTCTTAAAAATCACTAGATCAAGTGAGTAAAATATTTGACGAAGATGGAAGAATGGCTAAAGAACTTTCATCCGAATTTGACAATATTTTCCGAATGTGGAACATGAAAATGTTCATCAATTTGCGGCGTACGACAAGGATGAAGAATGAGAGAAGAAAGTAGAGTAATTAAATTGCCTCAATTAAAGATTTAATCATACGAAAAGCTTGTTTCCGCAGAGGGAAAACCGTCAAAACTACTTCATACTATTCCACCGAGATTTGCATCGGTCAGCTTGTTAGCTGAATCGAGCAGGACACCATTAGAGAAGATGTTAGCCATTGGAAAAGCAGATATATCACGATCAAGACGCTCGGACGTACAGAAAATCATTCCATATGTTTCTGCAACTGCTGAAATACCAATAGGAATAATGAGCGCAATATTTAAAAGAAAAACCAAGTTCTTTGTTTTGAGTGTGATAGACCGGGTTACATTGCGAACAATATCTGGTTCAATACGGGGAAAGATGATGAAAAGGACTAGTCCGTTCGAAAGTACGATGTCGTGTATGTGACTTCCGTGGACGTCTTTTTGGCTTTGGTGGGCGTGGTACTTAATACAATCGTGAACGAAGAAAATTCAGAAAGAGTAACCAGACGTACACAAGGAACCAAGGGACAAATAAATCCTGCAGCATTAGCTCTCTATCTGACGAAAACCGACTAAGTGGCTGAAAATTTGGGAAATAGTTAAATAAACAAACAAGGTAAAACGCTCATTCATTTAGGAACTTAACTGGATCAGGAAGTAATCCATGAAAGGGATGATGTGTGGCCCGTATCAAGTAAAAGTAGATCACAACGACTGACGAATTAAAATTGCCCCAATAATTGACCTATGCTGGCGTAACCCACGACTTATTACATAAGAAGTATTCTTTATAATCGTATGAAAAGATGGGAAGAGAATTAGTGCAGTTTGCATTTGGGAATTCGATCGTAATCGCCCGAAGAAAAGTCCAGTTGCCGATCGATGGTGGAATCGCTGTGGAGGAATATCACACACCTTATTTCTACACCAACATCATCTCTGTCAGCTAGTTGAAAGAAATGTACAAAATCATATTCATTTGCAATCCCCCTGCTCAAGAAAAACTCAGAACCTGGGGAGAAAAAGGAACGAGGTCGTACCAACAATAGATATTGAGGATGGTGTCTACAATAATCATCTTAGGAGAAATAGTCGTACGAGCATCGTCCGAAAACATCGCCTGTTTCTATTTTCATTATTCTGCACTCAAAATACGTGTTCAAAACATTTC
The DNA here is from genome assembly GCA_032358235.1 of Odonthalia washingtoniensis. Taxonomy (NCBI): domain Eukaryota; phylum Rhodophyta; class Florideophyceae; order Ceramiales; family Rhodomelaceae; genus Odonthalia; species Odonthalia washingtoniensis. Next base: position 12,140 of record JAULBU010032054.1, read on the forward strand.
TGTCATCGCTGCGACATGACAAGGCTGACTCGGACATATCTCAGTCCAGATAGCATTTTTGAGAGTAAAAATCAGTCGGAAGCGTACCTAGATTCAATATCGACACAACAAGGAATGTGTTTTGTCAAGTTTGTCTAATTGAGAAGGCCAAACGAGCACCAATTGAACCGATCAATTGCCGCACGATGAGTTTCGTGGAGTTAATTCACATAGATGTTCTTGTAGTGGTGAAAGAGAATTAAATTGGGGGAAGATTGTATGGTTTATTAATTATTGATGAATTTATGGCCAAATTAGATGAATATTTCTCTGATAATCGTGAAGAAGTGTACGAAGCCGTTCATGTACTACGCTACTACTTCGCCAGTATATGAAGAAGTAGAAGTGCAGTACAGGGAACAACTTCGAATAGATAAGACTGGATGGTACCGGTGAGCACATAGTAGATATTAAGAGCTCAAGAAAATTGAAATGATATCCCTGGAGTAGTCACCATATATGCACCACAAAGAAATAGTTGAGCTGAACTCTTAGTACATGAGCTATCTTTGCGGGTACATGTTATGCTCATGGGTACTGGTTGGACCGACGAGCTTTGGGCGGAGGCGATGCATCACGTAAATTGACTCCGAAATAGCCTCCCGTATAGATCTGTAGGAAATGAATTACTGCAGAGACTATAGAGATATAGCTAGATCATTTACATATCCAAGCTTCTTACGTATTGAAATCCAGGTTTTGATTTCATCTACCGACGCGCAACTACGACAAACCAGAAGCTTGTTGTTAGTGCTGGTAATTTTACTTTATCGGTATGGAGAGAGATGAACGTCTTTGTCGAAAGTACGATGCAGTCGCGAGGGGAATGCAAATTGTGCGACTCGCTGATTTTTGTTCGTGCCGATCCGAGCAACTTATTTCCGTCGCTTTTCTACTTCAAGGTCTTTCTAGTCAAGGTAATCAAAAATTAAAACATTCTACTGACGTGTTTGCGGAAGAGGTATTAATAAAAGAATACAAAGCTTCCGCAACGTTCAAAAAGAGAAAAATTGATCCCCCTCTACTAACGTCATTCAAAGAATCAATCCGCAGCAAGGTATCGTACGAGGCGCTCGATAGAGAATATAAAGCACTGACCAAGCGTGGAAAGTGGACATACATAAGACGATCGTCGGAAATGCATTAAATACCGATAATATGGGTATTTTCATCCAGCCACTCGGTCGCAATGGGAGTAATATACTGCACAAAGCAATATGCTGTGTTTGAGGCGATTATATATTCGCTGACATCGACTACGACCCATATGCACCAGTAGAATCGCTCGAATTAGTACGCATCCGTCTTACCTATGCCCAGGCAAATGGTCTTAATCTTCGAAAGAGGGCATGCGGCGAATGTCTATCTATATTGACAAATGGATTGAAAGGTCACCATTGAATAGCCAACCGACTCATCTGTAAGAGAATACAAGCCTGAGCATGTTTGCATCTAGTAAAAGTCCATATATGAAATATGTCAAGGCGGCAAGATTTGGGGCTCGGTATTAATCAATGCGCTCATCAATTGAGACTTAAAGAAATTATGTACCAATAAAAGACTGCTGTTATCGAGGATTGGATCCAAATTTATCGTGATATCCGTTGTGGTCGATCACACGGCGTTTTAACTAATCTACCGAGAACTGCTGAGTGCATTTACGGATAATATTGCATCTACATTTGATGTAAAACAGTTTGGCGAGCTGAAGACATTAATGAGATAGGAGATACGCCATATCTCATTCGGAATCAGTGTCTGCCAACAGCTATACGTTGGATAGCTACTCTGAAAACACGGCATGAACGTATAGAATTGCACATTCACCCCGATGGAGAACGAAGCGGGCCTCAGTCCTGCACATGATAATTGTGTGATATTAAGCTCCAAAGATCACTCTTTTTACGGAAGACAGGTAGGGGAACTATTGTATTTTGCGATGCAAGCATTCCATGAGATCTCCTTTTCCCTCTGCGTACTTGCATGAAGCTTTCGTACCCTACTATACGACATCTACAAATAGTACGAAGCGTGCTGCGCTATCTCACTTCGAAGAGACACCTTGGGATGATTTACACGAACAGAAAAAGCGTTAACAGCATTTGTCCATTCTTGTCGATGATTTCATCATCGAATAAGGCCGGGACCCATTCGTCCAACAATGTAACGATGACGGTGATGACGCAAGAAGAAAAAAGGACGGCGAAGACGCAAGAAGAAAAGGCGACAGCGGTGACGCAAGAAGAAACAACGACGGTCAGGACGATGCAAGATGACACGAAGACGATCATGACGCAGGCAGACATAAATGCAGCGATGATGGAAAATGGCGCGTTAAAATAGATGACGGTGAAAGGACCAACGCGGGAGGAAGCAAATAGAAGAAGCATGAATAAGTCGCCAACGACCAAAGCTGACCTAATGAAGGAGACAAGGAACGGATGAGAATTAATAGAAATAAAACGCTCGTTGACATACGGACAGGGGAGAAGAGAAGAATTGTATAAAAGGGAACAAGGTCGTATAAAGAAACAAATTCACAGAGTTTATCAATCAATATACGGTGCTATTTTTTATTCAATTAACGAATAATGAAGCAAAATTTACACGCATCAAGAAGTAATAATATCTACTGTACCATTGAGAAATGCCAACAGTAGGATATAATTACACGTGTATCTTAATTGACCGAACTGGAATTGACCCAAATTTACACGCATCAAGAATTAATAACATCTACTGTAGCATTGATAAATACCAACAGTAGGATATTATTACACGTGTAACACAATTGATATGAACTGGAATTAATCCAAATTCTAGTATACATACCACTCCACGCTGGAGACAACATTAATGTTTGAAAAGTTACAGATTACTAAACAAAACCAACAACGAGGACCATTACTTTTGAAAAAGATAATTCATCAGCAGAAGTGAAACCTGGCACCAAAGGCGCCCAAGGTTGATTAATGGTCAACGCAAGGAACATGAGAGATCCCCACGCTATCAACGCGTGCTTCTGATCTTTCATCGACTGCGAGTAGAGTAGATAGGAATACAATAGTGTTCCTTTGATCCCTGTCTTCGCAGTCACTTAACTGTGCCAGGACAGATGTCAACACCTGCACACCAAGGAACTGCGCTTTTGCGTTTAATTGACACCCACTGAATCGTGTAACTTTGTATTCTTTTCTGACATTAAAAACAGACCCTTTAGTTACATTGTACAGGTATTTGGCCTTTTGGCATTTAGGAAGGTAGGCCATTCGACAATTCTATGACGCCGACTCGATTGTGAACTGGAAAATGCTAAACGCCAGCCTGCTCGGCCAGAGGCAAAGTAGAGAGAAAAGGAAAACTGACACCACTGAGAATTGAACTCGGGGGCTTCATCAGCGACAAGATGAACGCCAACTAACTTACTGGACCATTATCGACGCCACTAGAGTTCCCAACTTACGGCGTTTTGTTTCTTTCATTCTTACAGTATTGACATTGTAAGCCCATAGTGCGGATAGTTTCAAATAAATTATAGCGTCGGCGGACGGAGCAGGGCCTGCACCTTGGTGGGTCGGTACCTTTCTTTGAGACGAAATTTATACGACTGGCCAGGATGTACGACCATACGCTACTATACACCTGGATTTGCCGTAATGCTGAATGGAATCCCCATGATGGTTCTATTCAGCATTACGGCAATGATGATCAGCTGCAAAAGCGTTTGACAATAATGTTTTGTCAAATCGATAGATAAACACGTCGATTTGATACAGGGGCGAGCTTCGTGTGATACAACTCAAGTGAAAGGATATTCAATTATTGATTCTTACACGTATTTAAGTCAACACGTGTGTGTATTAATACATGCACAATTCACACTATACCGCATTAACGAATGTGAAAAACTATTTCGCATACTATCGTCATTAAAAAGCTAACTAGTTCGAAGTCAGTTCAATCTAATCTAATTGATTGAACTGACTTCGAACTAGTTAGTGGGGAAGTCATGATGTGGCAGTGCGGGAAGAATGTTGCTCAACGGTGCAGCGTGCTAATCGAGGCGAAGAGAGTTGACTGTGAGTCCTGACCGGTCGCCATCTGCTCGCTGCAGTGGCCGACGGTCGTGTATTT
>JAULBU010032065.1:0-16312 GCA_032358235.1 Odonthalia washingtoniensis
ATCTTCAACTAATATACACAAATATCAACAGTATTTACAAGTGGCACATCACATGAAAATACAATAGTCTCATGCAGTTATGGAATCATGATACTGCACTCGGATAAACTTACTTACATGGAAAGTCAGAGTAGAAGGGGATGAAAAGCAGAACCTCTTCACGTGTGATTTAGAACGTTTGAATTGTTAATTCGAAGAATTACTCGAATTATAATTATCGATCAGTACGCAATGTTTCCTACTCGTATCTTTTATTCGGATCTTTTTCGCATACTTCAATGCCATCTCGATGAGGATAGGAAGAATAATAATAAAATTAGACATCAATTAACAATCAGTATCTCACAAACAATGCGTTTTATCCGTAAGGTATAATAAACTAAGGTAGAAGAAAGACCTACCAACCACGCCTAGGCGGGTCACTCATCAGCGCGACGAGCAAGACGGTTCCCATGCATTTATTTCGTTGCGATCATTGTCAACTGCGACACCACAGTTGACGAAGTCACTAACGTGCCTTCAAACACATTAGCTAGTCAATCTACCCATGGTAGTAGGGCAATTGGTTACACCGATCACCCAACGGGCAGCGAAGAACATACCAATACACGAATTTCATTCCTTTACAAGCAAAGACACTCACTACACTATAACTTCGGGCCACGTTTCCTCGCAATTCAATAAAGAGAGCATTTATGAAACGGCTATTCGACAGTGTAAACTTTTGTGCACAGAAAAATAACTCAAGCAAGAAACCGTGATGAATAAAAAGAGACTGGCCAAGGAAAAACATTCTTAATATACTAGACAGAAGGCTTCGACCAGACAACAGGGTCTTATAGCTGAAAATCCATCAAAATTGGATTGTAATTATAGAGCTGGACCACAAAAACCCAATGATCAACAAAGACTGGGGCCAAAAGCTCCAACAACAATCAACAGACAATTCGAGCCACCTTCATAAGAAAAATCACTTTCCAATCCCCCCACTAGCCCAGCCAACCAACCAGAGAAAATCCATATTGGGGAAGATCGGATTGAATTTTTCAATGTAGCTAACGATCCAGACCCAATCCGCGATGATGCCTCAGCAAAAGAAAACCTAAAACATGATGCTGGAGAGAGAATCTTTTTGGCTCCATATTGTGACTGCTTTCAGACTTCACACAATAAACTCGTGAAAATTGAATACGATGGTAGAATGTACAGAGTTCGAATTAAAAAGAGGCATATATGTTGAGAATGGAAGGAGAGTGCAAAAAGCACGCAAAATTATCGATATCCTATATAGGGATAAATATATTGAAAACTGAACTAGGGATAGAAAAACCACTCAAAGGATCGACCACCCTCAGAAGAAACCAGGTCATTTCGTCCACGCCGACAGATGAAATTTGATAGTATCATTACTACCTTCTCAGCCACGACAGAAACCAGAATAGAGACCACAATACCTGGAGGAATGTCATCAGACCGATATGATGTTTTCAATCCAAAAAATACCCAGACATCAACCGCGCTGCCATATAATACGGAAAATATTGATAATATAGATGACAGTAGTGATGCTTTTGGTGACAATTCCAGCAGTACGGTATGGGAATCAACAGGAGATTTGAAAGCTGAACATAAAGGAACCCACAGACGAGACGATAAGGGGAAAGGTATAGGTATAAATGGCCTAATGAGAGTGTTGAGTCTATTTGTATGCTGCTTGGTGCGTCGCATTTTATCTCCCCTTCGCTTCTGTTATCCCACCCTGAAACTGAATCCTTTCCCGTTTCTTCTTCTTGTTATATTTTCTTCCCTCTTTCTGGTTTTCGTGTCCGTCTGTTTCCTACTCTTTTTAATATTCAGGTATCGAGGTATGACACCCTTTCCCCTACAGCTACGAGGTAGCCCGTTTACAGAGTGGTGGTGATGTTTCCTTTTTCACGTTCACAGATGGCAATACATACCCTGGTATCATGGTAGGACCTTTAGTCGCTTTAGTTAGACTCGCTACCATCGGGTTGGTTATCACGCAAGATTTCGCCAGCTACTTGCGTGGTTGACGTCGTTGCCAGATCTGATCTTTTCGGGATGCAGCGGGGTGTTGGTTTTGGGTGTGATTTATTGTTTATTCTTACTTTTGTTCTTCCTTCATTTCATGACGAGGGCCACCTTCTCTTTATATGTCATTGAATCTAGTAATGGTAGAAACATTTCACGTGTCCTATTCTCCCGTAATAATGCTATTGATTAAGAACGGGCTTCTAAATATGATTCATGTATGTACGCGTGCTAGTGTAATAATGTATACACAATGGTGTATCCTGGCTATAGTACATTTCCTGTCTGGTATCCCTTCAACTATCTTGCCAACTACTGAGCGTAAACTTGTAATGTGATATCATTTCCTTCCTTCAACCTGAGTGATCCTCCTTTATTACACACACACAAAACGTTCGAATAATCTGTATGATTAACAAAGAGAATTCATGGGAAAGCGCACATTTTAAGGCAGCAAAGATGAGCATTTGGATAATTGCATAATATTTTCGATACGTTAGCAAAAATGTGTGAAGTGACGAAGGGAGATAAAATGAAGTCAGTTCCAGTCATCCTTACAGGTGATGAACTTAACTACTTTTCCAGCAACGTAAAGAGCTGCACCGATTACGATAAAGCAAGGTTAATGTTGAGGAGTTGGTATGATAGTGATGATAAAAAGTCCAGAATTTTTACTAAATGGCAGACAATGACACTATCAGAGGCGCTATCAGAGCAACCATTGAATCCAAAGTAGAGGTATTCAGAGATCTCTTATCAAAACCTATGTCACTTTAGAATCGACTAAACCATTCTTATAATACTGACAGCTTCTTACGGGATAGACTACTTACCGCAGTTGATGTACCGGCTGTTCAAAGGACACTTCGTGGTCGGATGCCACGGATAAGTCACCAAGCCGTTAATCGCATCGCAAATCAGCTTTGCGATAAACCAAACTCTGCTAGTAGTAGCTCCACCAGTCTAAAAAAAGAGTATGACCAAGAAGTCAATTACTCATTGGGAAAGACGAATGGCAGAAAAGCTAAAGGAAATGTGAGTAAACCATGGTTTAGAAACAAGATACCAGGAGGTGGGAATCAAAACTTCAAGAGACGTATTTGTCCAGAATGGCTGCCTGGAGTGAGAGGTTGCTTCTTATGCCGCTAAAAACATCTTTCTAGAACACTTCATTCAGGAAATAAAGTCATTGAAGCGATAACTAAAGTAAAGTTAAAACATCCTCAAGCCTTGCTAACCATAGATAACCTGGCAGCCGTGGTGGAGATGACATCTAACGAAGAAGCAATTGACGATTCACAAGAGGAAGATGATGTCCAATGGTCGCAGTTTGATGATGATTTGGATGACAATGATATGGTTTTGATAACTATTGATGACGCCACGGACATTGAACAGAAGATATGGAACAGCCCCGTCCTGCATGGCATCTCATATGAGTCAGATATGAACTCTGCTCTGATATCCATGAACAGGCAGCTACTGGTGGATTTCAATTCTACATTTAATGGAGTTAGATTAGATATGGAAGCTAATCGAAGACCATTGATGAGTAAATGACAATATTTGGCGTACGAGAAAGACCTCAGGCGACGATTACTGTTAATAAATGCATACAAGAGACGGTTAAAAGGGATCAACGGACAGGGAATGGGAATAGAGGGGTCACGATACAAATCCCGTCCTACTCACTTGGCTTTATAATTGATGTATACTTCGAGATACTAGAAGAGGACGTTCCATCTCTTCTCTCCATGACTGACATGATGGATAAAGGCCTTTACTTAGGCCTGCATGGAAACTATCTACATGTAGGAAACCTCCGCCAACCATTATTGTTGGAAAAGTATATATTCGTGTATCGTTGGTCCGCGGAAAGCACCCTTTTTCTCTATACATTGATCAAGAACTCAGACGCCTCCATCGAAAATTTAGTCATCCATCAATCAGGGAAACCGACCAGATGCTGAATCGAGCACCTGAATCACACCTGAAGGATGACATCCTACAAGAATCACAGAAGATAGTAGATGATTGCAAAAAGTGCATGTGAAATGGTAGCCTACCTCAGCGTTTCAAACTCACGGCTGGCACCGGAGGATTCAGATTCAACCACCGACTGGTAGTGGATACTATGTTTCTGAATTCTAAGCCAGTAATCCACATGGTATATGAATGCACGCATTTAACGGCCGCGGCATTCCGGTAAAATTAGTCCGCAGATGAAATCTGGAAGTCTATTCCACAACTTTGGTTGCAAACATATATGGGACCACCAGAATATTTAAACGTAGACCCATGTTCGACCTACATCTTGAGACAATTGAAGGAGAAAGCATGCGAAGCCGGTATGAAGATAGAAGAAGCCCCCATCGAAAAGCCTGTTATAATTGGTATTGTAGAAAGATATCACGCTGCATTGAGGAGCGTGTACCTGAAGATCAGGCAGACGATGGCAAGAAATGAGATCAAAAACAGCGATTGACTCCAGATGGATGTCCATGCCGTAAATTCAACGATGTGTCCAGAAGTATTTTATCTTATGTTTCTCGTATTTTTATCTCTCCGTCGATCCGCAAGAGTGACGCCGTCACTTGATAAAGTAGAGGTACACAGGAATTTGAAGAAGAAAAGAAGGCAGTAATGGAGGAACAAGTCAAGAGACGAGTCGCTTTTGCCGTACGACACCGAGACGAACCCAAGGCAGTAGAATTATCCGAAAAGCTGTGGGACCTTCCAGTCGTATAAACAGTATTAGTGCACAGAACGACTTAGAAACTCTGGGAAGGACCGCACAAATTTGTGTCCACAGACGGAGATACAGCTGTGATTCAGTTACAAAGAGGTAGGAAAATTTTCAGATCCGTATACATAAATTCATGGGTAACATCCCACTTCGGAATCAATTCCAATGTGCTAAGAAAAGAAGACTAACAGACGAGAGAAGATGACGTCCAAGATGGTGGAGACGAAGCGAGAAGAAGAAATGGAATCACATATGGAAAATACCGCAAGAAAGGTTGATATGATGAAGGGATCGAAGGGAGAACAGTCCTCCACATCATCTCGACAAGCAGAGCTACAAGGGCTCCTAAAATATGGCACGTTTGTTCCGATCCATATATCGAAAGTCAACGGTAAACGCGTATTCGGATGTAGGTTTATTGATGAGTTGAAGAAATTAGGCGAAGTTTCGAAGAAGAAGAGCAGGCTAGTAGGGCAGAACCATGCCGATGATGAAGCTACCTCCGTTTCTACCAAGTCTTCAACAGTCCAGAGATTTTCTCAACACAACGCGTTATCAATAGAAGCCTCTGCACCCAACTTGAGATCATATACCCATGACATTACACAGGCCTATATTCAATCTCATACAGACTTAGACTGATAGGTATATATCAAAGCAGCAAAGGAACTGGGATTGCCGAATGGATTTGTGTTTCGATTCGGTAAACTTCTGTACGGAAATCCAGAATCCGGGTTGCATTGGTACTTAAAATACGTCCGTCACCATCTTGAGACACTCAAAGTGAAAAGATCAAGGGAAGATCTATTCTTGCCAATCAGAAGAAGGGCAGAAAAGTTAAATGGATCCATACTCCTCCAGGTGAACCACTTTTTGGGTTTCGGCTCCAATGCGTTTCTCAAAGACGAAGAATTTTCATCAGCTTCTTTCAGATGCAAACCAAGGACCAAAATGACATCAAAAACTACTTCATTAAATGGGATCATGTTGAAATATACACAAAACAACGGATTTCATATCAACCAACCTGACAAAATTTCGAGACTTCAACATCCGGAAACACAGGACGATTTTGTACGACAATGAGCACTAGCCCAATACATCGAGATTAATATCAGACCCGACATATGTGCTCCTATTCAATTAATAGCACCAGGATCTGATCCAACAACTCAGTCAGAATTTAAATCTATCAGGAAAACCATAAACTACCTAAAGGAAACGTCAGAACTTGGGCTCACATTCACCCGCTTGGACCTACTACCAGTCAAATTCGTACTATTATCAGACGCATCATTTGAAAATTCCACATGAGAAAAGAGCCAACTTGGATACTTGATACTTATAGTATACAACTACGATGATTGCAACATTAACCATAACATATCAAACAGATGCAGATGCTTAGAACAATCCGTGATGGCAGCTGAAATACAGGCGATGGTACACGGCTATGACTACGCTTTCTATGAAAAAGCCTTGGTTGTTGAAATATTGGGACGCTCCACATAAATAGAAGCAATGGTAGATAATAACATGGTATTCAACATTGTTTCAATAGACGGATCCACCACAGAACGAAAACTGCAAATCGATATTCTAGCTCTTCATCAAAGTTATGACGAAAGGGAACTGGACAGAACGACATGGATACCGGGTAACATCAACCCAGCCTATTTGCTGCTCAAATTTGTGAGTGAATCTGCTGGGTTGTTGTTAGGCTTGAAAGTAGTCCTATCCGAAACTTCACCGCCATACCACATCTTGAAAACCATTAAGTTTTCATTAAAAGCTTCATGGTTGGGCTCCGTAATCACACGAAAAGGGGGTCCTTGGAGTGTAGATGTAACACATCGACTAGATCTTCGTGCGATGACAAATGGTTAGATGGATGAGGAGGGAAATTGGTGATGTGATAGAAGAATTTAGTGAGATGGATGGCTGAAAAGTCAAATGTTGGAAATGACGGTTTGTTGGTGAAGAAATGATGGGGATGATGATTATTGGTAAAGAAATGTTGGGGATAGTAATTGTTAGTGATTAAATGTTGGGGATAACAATTGTGGGCAATAAGATGTTAGGGATGATGATTGTTGGTAAAGAAATGTTGAGGATAGTAATTGTTAGTAATGAAATGTTGGGGATGGCAAGTTTGGGTAATGAAATGTTGGGGATGGTGAATTTTGGTAGAGACGAATTATTAGGATGGTTGGTAATGACGGATTATTGGGTGAAGTAAAGTAGAAAAGGTTGAAACGGCGAAGAAATTTGTTGAAAGATAAGGGGAGTAATAAAAAATTCATTAATTTTGAGGATGTAGTATTCGATCACCAGAGTAAAAAAGAAGGAAAAGGTATAGAGAAGTTGACGAAAGGGAGGGACATTACTCCAAATGGAGTAACGAATATGATTAGCGTGAAAAGTGAATGACAGGAGAAGAAGCTGAAAACCACGCAACATACAAGTAATCATTGACACTGTACACTGGACAACTAATATACACAAAAATCAACAGTATTTACAAGTGGCACATCACATGAAAATACAATAGTCTCATGCAGTTATGTAATCATGATACTGCACTCAGATAAACTTAGCTACATGGAAAGTCAGAGTAGAAGGGGATGTAAAGCAGAACCTCTTCACGTGTGATTTAGAACGTGTGTATTATTAAATCGAAGAATTACTCCAATTATGATTGTTGATCTTTACGCAATGTTTCCTACTCGTATCGTTTATTCGGATCTTGTTCGCATACTTAAATCACACCTCAAAAAGGATAAGAAGAATAATAATAAAAGTAGACAATAATGAACAATCAGTATCTCACAAACAACGCGTTCGATCTGTAAGGTAGAATAAACTAAGTTAGAAGAAAGACCTACCAACCAGGTCTAGGCTGATCACTCATCAGCGCGACGAGCAAGACGGTTCCCGTGCATTTATTTCTTTGCACTCATTGTTAAGGGCGTCATTACAGTTGACGAAGTCACTAACGTGCCTTCAAACACATTAGGCCGTCAATCTACCTACGGTAGTAGGGCATCAGGTTACCCCGCTTACTCAACGGGCAGCGAAGAACAAACCAATACACGCATTTTATTCATTTACTGACGAAGACACTGACTATATAATAATCTCATAGACGACATTCTCTCGCAATTAAATAAAGAGAACATTTACGTTACGGCTATTAGACAGTTAAGGGGTAGACCAAGGCGAGATCAATCTACGACAGGTGGTGCGGAATGTTGAAGTGGAGAAAGGATCGACGGAGGAATAAGCATTCACTAATCTAGCGGGGACGAGTTGGAAGGTTTGATGAAACACGGAACGTTCGTGGCAGTACACGAATCAACACTTAAGGGGGAAATGAGAATATTTGGCTCGCGTTTCGTCGACGAACTGAAGAAGATCGGCGATCATCTGAAGAAGAAAAGTCGATTGATAGCGCAAAACTACGCCGACCATGCAGCGACGGGGATCGTAACAAAATCTTCAACGGTCCAGATATTCTTCCAGCCCTTGGCCTTGTCGATAGTTGCATCAATTCCAACTATGGGCTTGTAAACAAGGGACATAATCCAAGCGTACAACCAGTCGTGCACCGAGTTGAAAACAGGAGTGTACATCAGAGCCCCACCAGAGCTGAATTAAACCCTGGATATGTCCTGAAGGAGTTGAAGCCGCTTTATGGGATCTCTGAATCGGGACTCCACTGGTAACTCACCCACCTAATCCATCATATAGATAGACTAGAAATGACGCGCGCCAGGTCGGATCCCGGCGTTCCCGTTAAATGGAGGCATGGTGATCTAGAAGGACTAATCTGGCTACAAGTAGACGGTTCCCTGGGGATTGGCACACTTCTTTCCTGGCACACGAAGAACACGCATCATCCAAGCTCAGATGTAAACCCCGCACAAGATTAGCAAGAATCCCGCCACTTTAAACTGCATCTGGACCGAAACAACATCGAAGAAGTTGATGATATCCCAAAGTGAGCAGGTAGGAAGACTCCAGGTAGCTATCACGCACAAGAAATTCTCAGGCCATGGGGCTTTGGCGCAATACATAGGCGTTAACGACCGGCCGGGCGTATGCGCCCCTGTAGAACGCAGTTCGCCAGGTAGTAAAAGAACGATAGATGATGAATTCAAGGTGCTGAAAAAGTCAATAACATATATGAAAAATACCAAGAAACAAGACCCAAATTTCGTGCCACTGGATCTGAAGTCGACGATCATCGTTTTGCTGACGAATGCATCATTTTCAAACGCAGACGAAGCAAAAATCCAACTGGGATACGTACTTCTTATGGTATACGATGATAAAAACTGCAATGTGATACACTACGGAAGAAACAAGTTCCAGAGGAACGCTAGATAGTTAATGGTAGACGACATCGAGGCAGTTGTACTGGGCTTCGATTACGCGTTCATCGTCAAAGACTTGGTTCAAGAGATAATTCGTCGAGAAATAAAACTCGAGGCGATGATCGACTCCAAGGCGGTGTTAAACGTCGTATCCAAGGATGGAAAACTACAGAGAGGCGCCTCCACATTGATGTCCTCGCACTCCGCCAAATCTACGACTTGGGAGAGCTCAATCGCATTGCCTGGATCCCTGGATGCGAAAACCCACCTACCTGCTCACCAAACCAGTATTATCAACCTCCTCACCACTATTCAAGTTAATTGAAAGTAACAGGCTCTCTATCAAACCACAGGGTTGGGCTGTCTCCAATTCTCCGGAAAGGAAGTAGTTGGAATGTTGATTCTGACCAAAATCGATGGCGGCGGCGAGCATTTGGGTGGATAAAGATGATCACTAGAAGGCAGAGAGGGTGAAAAACGGTTATCTCTGGGATGACGGAGAGGGTGAGTGGCAGTATCGTTGGGAGAGCTGGGATGAAAAAGTCAGCTTTGGTGAATGAAGGTAGAGTTGAGAGAGTTGAGATGACGAAGCAGAAAAAATGAAGAGGGCCAAAAGCGAGGCAGCAACAGGACTCTGCAGGGAAGGAAAGAAGAAGTGGGATTGGTGATATGATATGGTTGAAAGAGGAGGGACTTCACAATCTGAAGGGGACGGCATAAGAAGATAAATGATAACAATGGTGGTATAAAATGGTAACTGAGTAAAACAGAATCCACGCGCTAACACGGCTGAAGGGAATTGTAGCTCAATCAACTACTGCTACTGTAGATTATACAGGTGGAAAAAACGTAACGCCACGATGCTGTATTCATAAGCTTGACACCGTATACAAGGGGAAACCCACACCAAGGAGAAATCAATGGTACTGTACAATACATGCACACCAAAACTCAATGCGGTCCCGTTGAAATAAGTACATATACAATCATGTTCAATCTATGTTCCACCATAGCACGGCAGTGATCACAGACTGTATAAACAGTACTCGTGTACTGTTTACAGATCAGGACTGATATCATAATTTTTCGATGCCCACTTCCCATAATTTTTCTCCCGATTCATCTCCCAAATTTCATTTAGACTTTACTATTTATATATAACATCCCCGGGGAGGATTACAAAGATTAAATAAAAGGTATTCATTTTGCACAAAACCCGGGCACAATGAAGTGCAGAAAAAACCCTACATCATCTAGAGATTGATTCAAAATCGAGAGAAGAGAGATCTGACCTCACAAAAGTCCTAGGATATGCTAACACCATTCGCTAGGAGTGAAGTGACCCGGACGTGTAAAAACATGCATCTGGTCTCTGTTCAAGTCTACTTACAGAGTCGACGAAGGAACACTACGTATTAGATCCAGACTACCCGCAAGGCTACCTAATCTTATTGAGGGTGACCCTGGTCAACTGCTCTTTTCTGAACCGCGGAACTCACATTGATACTACATCCCGCTTTCTCTACTCGCATCGTTCAATCTTTTTACAAATTAAAGGACTTCCAAACTTCACTCTCTACTGCTCGTATTTTTCAACACCCCCACTTCAAGTTGGGATTATATCAGTAACTGTTTCTGTAGTCCTGGTTGAAAATGATTCACAGACGGCTTTTACTCTTTCAACAAATTTAGACTACTAACGAACCCTTGTTCTGTTATTTTGTATGTTACAATGTGAAATGGATGGTTATGTAACATCTCCAGTGTTTGACATTATAACTACAGTTGAAATATTTCAATCGCCATTAATAGAAAGGTTCATAATTTATAATATGACAATAATAATCATCTGTACCATTTTAACTATTTCTTGCATTTTTTTTGGTTCAAAATCTGTTTTTTCTCGTCAATTATTGAATAATTTTAATAATCTTAGACAGATTGTTGTTACGTAAAGATGAAAAATCAATAATTTGGGGTTTTCATTTGTTTTGATTTGTACAAAATTTAGTTACTGGTATTGTACATAGTTTCTTTTTTTAAGTTGAATAGTTCGTTGTACATTAAATAAAATATGTGAGTTGTTGTTTTAATATATCAAAATATATCAGGTATTATTTTGGTAGACATGTTACAAATATTTGTAGTGAAGTTCTTGGTGAGGGTGTTCTCGTTACAGATGCCTGAGGAAATGATGATTAAATCGTTCATTCTGATAAATTATATGGTAGTAACGAAGATGATATTGGTTCATGCGAAGGTTCTGTTGATGTAGTCGTGGTAGTTATGGTGTTGATGCAAAATAAAAAGTGAAAACTTTGACATCTCATGACACAATTGTCTGAAATTATTGTAATTACAATATAATATCTGAAATGTTCTGATAATTCACTTTTTCCATTGGCTCTCATAAATATACTAAAAGTGCCGAAAAGAAAACTGTTTTGGTACAGCCCTCATCTTTTATTTGATCATCATAACATTTTCTTTTATTCGTTTTCAAATAATTATATCATTTTAGTTGTTACATCCAGTGTCAAAATCGATCAAGTTACCACCATTACTATTTGTTCCACAAATAGTGATGCCTTTCTACTTTACCCACACTACAAATTAATGTCACGTCCTTATACTTTTCACTGTCCAACCTATATATCATTGGTTAGAGTCACAGTTATTCAAATGTTAATGTATTGATTTATAATTTCTTTTGGTCTGTATTACTCTTGAATAATTCGTTTTCATAGAGACATATTTTTCATTCTATCTGATGTATTTATCTAACAGAAATAGTATCAAAAATACATTTGGCTATCAATAATATGCACACACCACCACCGCAGAAAAGGAACTGGAAATAAATTGGACTATATTTATTTGAATTTCATACCTTTGTAATCATCAGAATACTTATTGCGTAACATTTTACCGTAAAATAAAATAATGTTTTCTAAAATTTATAACCAATCAATCAAGAAACTTTTTGTTCCTTCATCACATTGTCAGGCCTCACCCATAGAACAGCATACATTAATAAATTATCGCCATTAATAAAAGTACGAAAATATTAACTCTTCACAGTTCAAATTTGCCTTAAAATTCCTACTGATTCACATTTCTTCTTTGTGCATGACATCATGCACAACAAGAAATCATTGTTCCCTGCTTCAACATTACGTCACACTACTCACCACCTCACTTAGGCACTAAAATTTCATCCCCATCATTCACTTTCTCTTTTTTCTGGCACTTTTCATCTACAACATGCATAACATTATTCACATCAAAATACCAACTATGATCGGACTCCATTTTTTTCGAAAAGTCATTCTCTGTTCAACGACCTCGTCACTGTGAAACATACTTTTGACACAGAGGCATGTACACATACCGAACCCTTTTTTTGAAATAAAATCAACATATTTTCTCATCCAATTTTCCAAATGACTTGATAACATACTTCTTGGTCTGTTTTCATATATCTTCTTCGTGAACCATACCCTTTCCTTCGTTCAGATCAGTTTTTAGCGTAACTGAACATATTTTCCCCTGTGACTACTTCCTGCTGAGTTCATCTTCGCTTTTTTATTTATTTATTTATTTTTTTTATCTGTACTTGTATGTGTCTTACTCACCTTCATGAACCTTTCCTTGCATCATGCAAAGTACCACTCCTATCGTAAGCAAATCCATTTTTTATTCTTTTTTTCTTATCACCACAACCTTTTAAAACCTTCATATGAATTTTTAGTTCACCATTTACCATTTCTTCACATTTTCCTATTGAGCAACGTGTTTCTGCAATTGTTATGTTAAAACCATTTTTTTCTTAAAATAACAATACGTTTCACAAGATGTGCATATTCACAACTACACCAAACAATACGTTTCACAAGATGTGCATATTCACAACTACACCAAACTTCCTTGCCATCTTCACACAGTTTTTCCCTGTCTGAGGAGTCGCTCCAATGTTCTGCTCGTGCAATTTTCTTCTTGCTTTTCTTTTTTTCCCATGCACCCTAAATTATTACCAACACGGAGATGTCCCTTTGGAAAAGGGACATTTTCAATCTTTTCATTTAATGACTTGTACACCGTTCATTCCAGTTTCGTTATTCCTATATCTTACTGTACTATGTTTTTGATTTTTCCTCCCATTTTAACATACGTTGAGTTATTACTATACATGAATTGGTCCTCTCTTTTCTGCTGTTTACATTTTTCATACTCGTCGTCTGTTATCAGGTCAATAACCACTGCTTTGTTTATATTATGTTCTTCTCATTTCCTTGAAATGGAAATCATAAGTGCTTCTGGTTCATTTTTTGTAGCGTTTAGTTGTTGTCAGTTTTTTCCTACGATTGACATGAATACATGTGTACATATACACACATATTGAAAGTAACACAGAAACATACAAAAAAAAACTTGTAAGTACCTCTTCTGACATATTCATTGCCATATCATTTCGCAGTTTTGTTTACTTTATATTGGAGACGTACCGACATGCTTTCAAATTGTTTTTCCCGCTTTTCACCTTGATTTTTTACAACTTGTAAACGGAACGACAGAGACGAATGCTGGTTCTACATGGTATTTTTCTCTTTATACCGATAAGTAAGAAGAATCGGTGCCGTTTTCAGTTTCAAAATGCCGCCATCCATTTCTTTTGTTTGAAACAACTGTCAAAATTATTCATTTTTTGTCATTTATTCCTCACATTTCCGATTACAATTGTTTTTAATTTCACCACGTCTCTCCTTATGAGACATATACACAGTGTTTCTAATCTTTCCACTATATATGACGCATAGTGCTTTTTGACCCTTTCCTGCCGTTCAGTCTACGTAGTTATAGCCATAACAAAAAAGGGCCCATAACACTACTAAAATGTGCAGAATATCGATAACACATGCCTCTTCCTCATCACATCATCAGTTAATAATTCACCGTCGTCTTTTTCCGTTCCCTTTCCTTCCGTACTCTCCTTCGCGTAGTATCATCATGTCTTCTTCCCCCGGTACGATAGCAAAATCCCACCATAAAGGAAGGTTCATGACATTCGTTGCTTCCATGGCATCAACGAATGTCACCAACCTTCGCTTCCTTCGTCTCCTCGCCCACCCTATCGCATAGTCTGTCCAACGCACCATTTTCGCGTCTGCCGTTCTTTCGCCTGATTGTTGTCCCCTCTCGCTAAGAAAAAATATTATCGTTTGAAAAACATTTCATTTCTCTTTTTTTCAACTATTTTTTCTCTCACTTTTTTCTCTCACTTGTTTGCATACCTCCTCATATTGATACTTTCCCTCCCAATTTCCAATTTCCATAACACAACTTTAAAATATGGCAAAATATTTTCAGTAGTTATTTTCATTACGCGTTTCCAAAATTTAGCCACATTTAACTACCCATAAATTACAGACTCTCCGTTCTCTAAACCCTCTAATTATTCATTATGAATTGCGCGATGTGAAAGAAATTGTACTTTGTTATCCTGTTCTGTGAAATGAACTGATTGTGATTGTAATTGTGGAATTTAAAAACCGTGATGCTGAAATTGCGATACTGAAACTTGGCAATAGAGAATAATCTACACCAGGAGAAGATTATTGCCTATTCCGAAATATATAGACATGGCATGTACAGGTTTTGCACATACCATGACAATTTCATGTCATGGTAAACATTTGTATGTGTGATTACAGAAAACTATAGTAAAGAAGACGTTTCTATAATTTCTCAACGAAAATTATGAAAACTAGGACCCGACCAATACAACTTTGAAGGGAATTTCATTCACGGTTCCATGTTGGTGTGCCAACATACCACTCAACGAAGAAAGGTGAGTGAGAAAGTGAAAAATGTAACGAGCGGAGGGGAAAACTAGTAGGAGACTTATCGTGGGGAATTGTGCCTGTTAGGAATCGAAGTAGGGTATTTCTGCAGTAGGACGAACCAGTGGAAGGCGGTGCACATTTGATCAAAATCATAAAATTTTGGTACTACGTACAGCAACAAACTTTGCACTACTTACTTCAGTTATGAAAACCGTAAGCTTCATTACTTTTACTGTCATGACACATTACACTCACAAATTGGGAGACTGTGGTAATCTCCACACCCGGTTTCCATTAACATAAAATATTCCCTCTATACCAGGGTTGACATGCCAGTAATACAGCGCTTTAGCCAATAGAACAGAGCCATAAACAGAGAATATAGGTGTGAGATGGTCCAGTAAACTACCCCTTCTAATATGGTCCTTCTGTTTAATTTTTAAAATTAAACGTGTTGCATGGAAAAATGCGCATAATCGAAATAGGGCTAAAATCTGGTAGATTCCACTATTGGACTGGAATCGAAGGGATGGGTTTGGAACCAAGAGTGTTCAAAAAGTTCATATTTGGTACCAAGGTTTGATGATATGATCGTTTTCAGTATGAACAAATAATAAAGTTTATATTAAGACCGAGGAAAATTTAGTAGCTACGGAAATGGTACCGAGATAGACAAAATGAGAACCGAGATTTTCATAAAAGTGAAACAATGAGATAGGAATAAACTAGTAATGATCATGTCAATAACTCAAATCTGGCTACGAATTTTGACTATTCAAATTATATCGGTCCTCAATGCGCATCTTATTGTAAATCTAGGGACTGAATAGCAACGAAAATACCCAAATTATTGGGTCCAGTTCCAGATGCCAAATTGGTGACTTGTAGAGGTGGAAGAGTAACTCCGGGGCATTTTTCTGACGGTTAAAGTATCTTTGTAAAAAGAAACCGCTTGTTCTGTTAAGCCATGTTTATTGATTATTAATCATTAAGAATAAAAGCATTGTTTTAGCATTGTTGGCAGAAACTGTATTCATGGTAATGTGTTCTTACCGACAAGTGACATATATTAATGCAGTTCGGCACTGTAGCACAGTGAACAAATTACCACTTCGGAATGGAAAGGTTGCCAGTTCAAAACCAGGTTGTCTGTCCAAAACTACTTTCCTTAATCATTCTTAGTTTCTTAGTAAAAATTGATTGAAAGACAAAGAAACATTTTTTGTTCTCGCTCGAAAGCGTCAAATGTGATAAAAGGTTGATTTTAGATCGATACACCGGTTTTTTAACGTAGG
>JAULBU010032076.1:3421-16304 GCA_032358235.1 Odonthalia washingtoniensis
CCCTTGGCTATACCATGCGCAAGAAATGGTCTAGACGGGCAGTGATCAGTCCCCTTCGGTGGACTCTTAGATGTGGACACCTAATCCTTGACTTCTTGCAAGACGATAATTTATATCCTTTCTACTAGAATTATTAGTAGGATACTGCAATAATTATGCCAATATCTATTTCCCGCTCATCCATCTGCGCCATGCCCTACTACGGCATGGTGCAGATGGATGAAGGGTATGAATGAACTATTTATAAGAACCATTGGTATTTATAAATAGGTCATGTATGGAATACTGTGATAGTATCTCAGTATTGTTCTCATATATATTTTGATTTCCATTCAATTCCGTACAAGTAATGTTGCCGTTTATTATGCCGTTGTTATCTCCTCCGAATAAAAAATGCAACCAAATAATGCGACAGCCTCTGGCATTATTTCGTGTAAAACAATTATACAGGCTATAATCTCTTAATTTGACCGTTTATAGTCAACTTGACAGTTTACAGCCTGTTAAAGTTTTTTTGTTGTATTGATTACAACAAATTTCATGTCTGACGTGAACGAGAATGGCACCCTGTTACCTGTTGGAAGTTGGCATTCATTATTTACGCACATTGATTTATTCTTTGCTTTCAAGACCTTCTGTATGATTTTATATTTCCCTTTTTCTACTACACGCACTGCTGCGTCCACTATCTTCATAATATTTGATTTTTTAAAAAACAGCAATGGGCAAAATCGCGACTCTTGTAATTTTTTCAGTAAATTTCCGGAACTTTACAAAAATACAAACACTGAATGCCCGTCCTTTATACTTTTCCCTGTTTCGGGCAATATGCATGTACAGGGCAAAATCTACGACGTTTGAATACCCGGCCTGCGACTGGCTCAATGCGGTCGTTCATATGGCCAAAATATATGAATGGCTCCCGTGTACATCCACTCCCTTTCACCTCTTGGAAGTAGGCATTCAATTCCAGAAACACAGACGTTGTCGATCAATTCGTTAAGTGCATGGTCCACGGCCTGTTTATTCTCTTCCTCTGAGGGTTGTCGTAGAAGTTGTCCGTCGTCAATTGGATCTTTGTCTTCTTCAACATAATTTAATCGACAAACTTTCCGTAGGCACCCGCTTTCCTGTCTCGCCACCGAAGTCTCCACCTTTATGTCACCTTCTGACGATAATATAACTTTTGAAAATTGTAGGGTGCCGATGATCTGGAATGGACGAAGAAATTTAAAAAGTAATTACATATGTTTACCTTAGTAAATGTTCAAAGTATGTAATAGTTTTAATTAAATAGTGTATTTTCTTTGAAATAATAAGTGCAATTATTAGGAAATATAATAATTTTTAGTGAAAGTTGCCAGACAGTTTGGAGTTACGTATACAAAAGTATAACATTGTTTTTTAACATTGATTAAAATAGAAATTAGGAAAGAAAATTGGATGTAACACAGCGCAAGTTTCGTCCAATACACCATTGCTGAAAGTATAATCAAGTAGACACCCTTAAATCCAACTGATGGCCAAGAAACAATTTAGAAATTTCCATACTAATTCCATGGCTATAGGTTGTACCAGAAGTGAATTGTACAGAGACAATTTTTGTGTATATATATATGAAAGTGAGTTCTATTTTTATTACCATTGTTACTATCAGTATTGGTACTACTTGTATTTTTATGTTTCAATTTTAATTATTATTGTTAATATTTGAATTGTAATGTTTATATTTTAATAAAGTTAAGACTGCACTCACCACCTTGCCATTTTACTCACACATTCCAAATGGAAAAAAGGAAGAACCCGGACAAACATCATTTCTACGAGTACTGCGCCGATACCAATTAGGGAAGGACTTCGGGATGTGTATTCTTAACTTCTACCAAGAAATGGTAGCCAAAATGCTTCACAGATATTTCCCTTGTGACTCAAACTCAAGAACCATATCCAAAACAGCGGCTAACAAACTTTCTGAGATTATGAAAAGGGGAACAGGTGAGGAAGAGTTACTAGCTAAAAGAAGGAACATGAAGAGAAGATGCTAGCTTACATTTATCTTATAAGCTGCCTGCTCCAGAGATCGTGAAATCTCTGGAGACAACTGAGAATTCTGGTGAATCTGGAGTTCTATGGTTGGAATTAATAAATCAATGTCAATCCCAGCACAAGCATACCGTCCGAGAGGTGCATCAGAAATTGATGAATATCAAAATGTTGTCAAAAGAAAGCCTCACATAGTATCAGAGACGAGCGAAGAAGCTAACAAAAAGGCTTGCTGGTATCGCTTACAGCATCCCTGATTCGCACCGTTTGGTAACATTAACAAACCTCCTCCTGTATGGGTACAGGATAATTGTTCGCATGACTCA
The DNA here is from genome assembly GCA_032358235.1 of Odonthalia washingtoniensis. NCBI lineage: Eukaryota > Rhodophyta > Florideophyceae > Ceramiales > Rhodomelaceae > Odonthalia > Odonthalia washingtoniensis. The sequence goes on from JAULBU010032076.1 coordinate 5,791, forward strand.
TGAAACATAGAAATCTATACAACCTTTATGCGCAACAATGTTACGCAATACAAACGTTAAGAACGGATAAAGGCACATAGTACGCATCGCGGAGGATTTATAATTATCTAAATATAAACGGCATCGCCCAAGTAGTGACAGGAAATGCTGCTTGTGAAAAAATTCATGTAGCAGAGTGAATGAATCGCACAATAACTGAGGTGGCCAGAGCCAAGGCTCTATCAGAATGCATTCTGATAGACAAAGGGTTGCCAAAAGTATGATGGGGCCACGCAGTGATACATGCCACGAAAATTAGAAACAGGTACAAAACTGCCACTTCAGACACCAAAGACACACCCTACTGACGTTTTTTCTGTCGATGCACCCGCTAAGACGAGGCTACTACAATCATTAGAATGCGAACTCGAAACTGGTAGTTAGTTTTCTACGTGTCACCCTGCTGGAATGCTTTTTCTTTATTAGTTTTTATTTGTCTCGTTTTTCTGCCAATGTATTCTTCGCAGTTCATTGAGGCGGTAATTTCATTCTGGATCCTGGCACAGTTAAGTGACTTCGCGGATCTTGAATCGAAGCATGTCTCAGTTTGCAGTTGGAAGGATATGGGCATGCGTTTGAAGCGTGAGGCCTCCTGTTTTTGGAAGCATTGATGATTGATCAACCTTGTCGTCGTTTCTTGGATCTCTCCTCGAGTTCCTGGGTGATCTTTCGATGATTTCGTCGCTAAATTTGGTTATTTACTTTAGTTGTTTACTATGTCTGTTTCGAATCAATTGTTCACTTTATTTCCAATCACGTCCGGTATGTATACTGGAGTCTAGATTGACTTCGGTTGGAATTCATGTTTTGACACGCGTGATAGTATTCCTCTGATAGTAAGTTGCCAGATACTAATGGCAAAATCCTGTTAAACTTCTGCCATTTGTCAAATGCACAGTAGCATTTGGTGATTTTATCAGGTAGTTTTCTGTACATATCAGCCACCTAGTGTACAGTTTACTGTGCGTATCCTGTTTCTTACACTCGTCGTCCACTCAGTGTACTGTATGCTATACGGGTCCGTTCAGTCTGTTACGTTTGTTCCCTTTCCTATTTCTGATACTTCTTCTCTTTCCTTATTTCATATTTTTCTTTTCATGTCCTTTTGGATTCAGTTCTTTTCATCATATACTTCTCCTTGTTTGTCCCTAGCATATGCTCATCACCTTATCAATGTCCTTCTTCGTCGTACTTAGTTTTCTCCGCTCGTGGAAAGTACCGTCATCTCTGGTATCGTCATCAAAATTTAGCCATTTTTTACTTCTCGTCAAATCTCACTCTAACTTGCTGCGCTCTTCTCGTCATTTCATTCGTCAACCACTGCGCCTGTTGTACCTCTCATTAGTTCAATCGAACGTCACAACTATCGGTTCAACTCAACGAATCAACAATTTCACAGAGACGGTGACCTCAAATTATTGAAGCCATTCGGATGTACATCGCTACTATACATTGCATTACGAAACCGTTCCAAGTTGGATGTTACGGCAGAACATGGAATTTTCGTCGGATTATCAGAGGGTGACATGTGTTTCGAAGTTTATTAAAATACCACAAAGTCAATCATACAAGCACGTGATGTGACGTTCATTGAGGAAGCGAATTATCAGTTGTACGTCGACTAGGACAGAACAGAGATGGTCGAAAAGACAATTAAACTCTCGATTATAAAGCGCCATGGCACAGTAAATGCGTCGGGAGCAGAGAAAGAACGTGCAAAACCTGAAGTGAAAAAGAAACCAAAAGACAGAAGACACACTGTTTTGATTACTGAAGACACGAAGTCTGACGATGCTGACAAGTTCAACAGGAGTGAAAGAATTAACAAAACCGATGTTTTGGATAAAGATGTAGCTTCAAGCTGCATCTTTGTCCAAAACATCGGTTTTGTAAAGCAAGTTGCTTCAAGTTCAATAAAAATCCAGAAGTTGTAAATAAATTACACGAGTTACAATCACAAAATTTGACACCTATTCTAAGAATGGGAGGGAGTTCGGATAACACAGAAGGAAGTTATAGTGTTCCAATAATCAAAAAGAAACTCGGAAGACCTCTAGGATCTAAAAACAGGCCAAAGGGAGAAATTAAAAAACTAAAAGAATCTGGCATCAAAGGCCAAGTCGAAGTTGGAAATGACGGTAATAATATTGTCAGTGATAAAGTCAGCACGGATGTCACGATGAAAGAAGTCGCGCTAATTTTCCATGCAGTAGCAGAAAGCGTAAATACATTTAACACCTATGAATAGGCAATGATGTCTGAACATGCTAGTGAATGGGCGAAGGTATATGAAGACGAAAGGAGGTTGATGAAGACATTGAATGTATATCGTTTGATTTACACTCCATCAAACAGGAGGAATATTGATACGAGGTGGCTTTTCAAGGTGAAAGAGGATGGGAGAGAAATTGTCCCAAAGTTCAAATCACGTTGGGTGTTTAAGGGTAGCTTGAAATCAATGGGCATAGATTATGATATTACGCATGCCCGGTATCACGTATGTAACCTTTTTGAATGCTCTTATCGCTTGCATTCAAGTTGAATTTGAAGGTGCACCAGATGGATGTAACCACAGCGTTCCTAAACGATGTATTAGGAGACACAGTACATGTAAAACCTCCACCAGGTTATGAAAGTCTAATGCCAAAGGGTATGTTGCTTTTGCTCACCAGGGAGCTTTACGGTTTGAAACAAGTTTCGAGGATGTGGAACCTCACACTTGATTGTTTCTTAAAGGAAAAATTTGTCATAACGACAAGCGATGCTGATGGCTGCTTATACATGCGCAACGATGAGAATTGTTTAAAAATACTCATTATGATATATGTGGACGACATTTTAATACTGTCAAAGGAAGATGCAATGCTTGGCAAGGAAGAAGACCAATTGAACATGAAGTTTAAAATGAAGGATCTCGGAATTGTGCGGTGGTTTCTATGTATAAACATACATCATGGCCCGCAGGAGTGTGTATGACGCAGACGTCTTACGTCGATAAGCTGCTCGAGCGTCTCAGTTTGGAAGATGCAAGACCAAGGCCGGTACCACTATCTGCAGTTGATAGTCTCAAATATTTGTGCAGAACGAAGGGTGATGATGGTGATGATTAGTGTGACTACTTAATGTAATTTCCATATAGGGAACTTATTGGGTTGTTTTTATACATTAGGGTAGGCAAACGCACCGATATCGCATACTCCGTGGTATAGTTGGATCGTTTCGTTTCTTATCCGCTCGCAAGTCACTGGGAAGCGCTAAAAGGAATTCTTAAATACCTAAAAGGAACGAAAGAGTTTGGGATTTTCTACAGTAAAGAATTCAGGGAGTATACGCTACATGCATTCGAGAACGCGTCGTGGGCTGATGATGTGTTGACAAGAATGTCGACCTCGGAATAAAGTACATTAATACTCACTTAGTTGACTGGTTCTTCAAATTGCAGACTATTGTAGCGCAGAGCACGGCAGAAGCGGAGTACAATGCAGCAGATACAAAAACAAGGACCATAGTTTGGTTCACGTAATTAATGGAGAGTCTCGATGAGAAACAGGACAAGGAAACTGTAATACACGAGGATAACATGTCGTGTGAGGGACTCTACAAGGGAGAAGGAAGATCCCTTACCTCAAAAAATATTGAGTTGAGATAATAAAATCCCAAGGAGAACGTTGATGGTGGATATATCACGCTGGCGCACGTCGCTACGGATGAACAATTGGCAGATGCACTGACGAAGGCATTACCGTCGTTGAAATTCAAGAATTTAATTCATCATATCGTTGTAGAGAAAAATAAAGTTTAACACGGAAGGAGAAAGTATTGAAGTGAGGAGAAGAAGTAAAAACGAAGACAAGTTTGTTTTACCATGTAGTAACGATTACCTACAACTGTAGATGAAAATGCAACACGGATGCAGCACGGATGCAGCAAGTTCGTCGAGCAGGAGAGTTGAAAATACAGCAATAATAGTCTGTAAGCTACAGGCCTAGTATATTGATACTGTATTTAGCTCATGTCTACAAAGTCTAGTTTGACGTCGTCATTAGTTACATTCGGGTAAATAAACCGCAACGAAAGAGCTAGCGCAGCGGAAGTTCTGCCAGAGCCGAAAGAGCTTCGTCGTCGCGACGAATGCAAGTTCGGGGGTAGATGAAGTCTGAGAAACGCTTGTGCTTTTTATCATTGAGGGAAACCAGGGGGAAGATGCCCCTTAGGAAGACTCCACCTGTCGTCTGATGGTGAAAAAGGGAGTGTACGGTAAATCAAGTACAGTACGGTGCTGTAATCGATGTACAGCTGTCCGAAAAACACGTGGCCGATGGTTCAATTACCCGAATCAGGCCAAACATAGAAAACGCGACATATCGTGACATATCGTGGCAAAAAGCAGTCGACTTGGAATTAATCTCAGAGCTGATAAGTCGACGACCGATTACACCAAACAACCTCCTCTTCAAGAGTAGAACACTCTGTGAGAGTCATCAGCAAAACAGCTGACTAATATAACCCCTGGAGTTAATTCCAGTTTGTCCATTTTTCATCCTTGCTTCTGCCTATTCGCGCCTTGGCGTCCGTTATCGAACTGAATTATCTGTGGTATTTTCTCAACTTTACGTCAAGAGTGACGGTACGAATTCTCCTCTGCCTAAAACGCCAGTAACTACAGAGTCTGTTGACCACTTTTCAGCGAGTGCGATATCCCCGAACGAAGCGACTTATCCTCCAACCGACGCAAATCTATCAAGTGGAGTTGATAATAAACCGGTTTCAACCGTAACAATCCACACTGCACCAGACGCAGGGATGTCATCTGTTTCCACTCGTGGAATGACAACTCGTAATCCGGCTACGCCAGCTGTACCAACTATCTCCGTTCCGAGTATTGAAACCAACATACCTCAAGAGGAGGAGAGGAGACAGACCAGCTCCTTGGATTTTTCGAAAAAGTCGAACCAGGCACCAATCTCGTATGGTGATGCCGGGAAATTTGATGATCCAACGCTTTAAGGGCTGGCCCCGTCGTTCGATAACGCGGCCGTCCTGGACAGGTAGATAATTACATATTATGAATGTAACGGTTTTCTTCCCGGGGGTATCCCGTTAACGGCGATGCAGACCGAATCGTGGCGGAGACAATTCTGTTGTTATGACGACGACCTTCGGGTCGGGAGCGGCCGAATCATTTCTGGTATTCGTACTGATTTTCACAAGGCGACCCATGCCGGTCTGAACCGTTTCTTGACGTTTACGCCACTTCCGGAGAATATCTGTGCAAACCTGTTCCTCTACCGCACCCAAGGCGAAATAGAGTATGTAGAAAATATTCATAAGGTTACAGCCGAGATATTGGAAGGCTGACGAGGACAACTCATGGTTTCAAATGAGGCTATGCTATTCACGAAGCCCTCAGTTAAGGCTGAGTTTCGGTATTTCCGCAAGAACTCGGCATACTGGAGGGTCTAGGGTAAAGACGGACATCGATTTAGGTTGGCGTACTGTTTGGAAGTTCCCTACCAATGCGTGACGCCTCATCATCTCCGACCCAACACGTGTAACAACGGTTGTTAGTTAACTAAGGGCTGAGGTCGCGTTGAGGTCCTCAGGGTGGGTGCCTTGTTGAACTTTCCCCGTGTTTCTCATACGTGATGTCGGAGTTGCATAACGACCCAAATAGCGGGTGGTGGGCTGTGGTTTACACAGAAATGGTAGCGAAGACAGCGGCTTTTCTGATTCAGGAAGTGTATGATAACCAATAGAACGTCTAAGAATACATCGGTCTCTTACGTGTGATCGAGCGCACGGATTTTAGTCCGTTGTCGCCCACGTTGCGTGCACGTGGGGAGGAGAAAGAAGACCATTAGCCCGGTCGCGCCGGTGCCGGTGCCGATTGGGTGTATTACGATCCGTATGCGCGACGCGCGATTGGTGAGGCGGATGGTAAGCGATTTTCGGCTCGTGAGCGTGCGGCCATACCTGAGGGTCATGCCTAGGGTTTAATTCCGATTCGTCTCCAGGTGGATGGGCAAGTGCTTCTGCTGGGTTTAATCAGAAGGTTTATGAAGACCGTAGCCTGTATGAAGGCGGTTAGGATAACGATGGAGCTGTTATGGACGATTCGGAGCCATCCGTTCATACGTATGGTGGTCCGACAGGGGTGTGTGATCCCGTCCTTCGTGACATTGGCCCGACATTTTACGCATCTTGTCCCTCTGCCCCCATGGGTAGTGGTGTCGCTCCTGGCTCGGTTACGAGGTAGATATTGTCCGACAGTTTCTCCAAAAAATGGCGTGGAGGGACATCACCTCACTGGGAGTTAGATTGAGCTACGCGGTTATCTCCGCAGTAGTCTATCCTATATTATGACTAGGTTGTTCGTTTCCACACGAATCAATTCGTGCAAGCTGTTTGGCTGCCTCTATTTTAGAGTTTGAATTTTGTTCCTTAACCACTTAATGAAGTATTGATTAAAACTGCGTTTTTTATGTTCCGTCCACAGTTTTATTTCTTTTGTGTGTTAATTCCTACGGCCTATGGACATTGTACTAGTTTCTCAGGGGGGGCTGTTTGGTTGTCGTTCCCTCATGAGTGAGTCGGTGGGCCAGGTTGGTACTATGGATTCTAAATTCGGTGGAGCGTACGAACTTAGTTCGGGAATTATGAACTGCCTAATTAGATTTGTGACTGGTTGTCCCACCAGCGGTGTAAGAGTGAATTAAATTAATACCAGAATTAAATTAATATCAGATTGTATCTGTGGCGTAGTAAGTTTCCTAGCTCATAAATGGGGATTTTGATCGTTCACGAATGGAGATTCGGAACTTAAAACTGAACCATTCCCCCCTTATGGGTATGTGTTCTATGAATTTGTTGAGATTAAGATGCTCCTCGTTTGAAGAGAAATTAAATTGTTTGCTTTTCCATGAAATTGTGATAACTTTTCCAGTATGGGAAGCCAAGTGCGGGCAGCCATCCTCTCGAGTGATTTCCTGTCCTATTTTTGAACTAACAACATCTCGAAAAGAGGCACACTTTTAGAGTCTAGAAATATTCGAAGTGTGCACTGTATATAGGCAAATGTGCCCCAAAATAGGCTGCAGGTCCAATAGTCAGAGGCCTCGAAAAGCTTTCTTTGAATAAAATATTCGAGCGTAGTACAGTGCATGTACAGAGTAGTACAGATATTACAACCAATAGGATGGCACGTTGTGTTGACATGTGTCACTATGTTCGCGTCAATTCGGTTGTCTACAAAAATGAAGTGAGAAGGCCCCTGACCGCTGGTCGCCTTTCTTATGGCGATGGATCCAATAATCGAAAAAATCAGAAAAAGATGCCGCCGTCTGAGTGCAACGGTCACTCAGGTGAGCGAACATGTGCGGAACGTGTTATTCGTGGCGTCAACACAGATTATACAAATCAAACAAGATAAAACTGAAGTAGGAAATAATATTACACCGGAGACACAACCGAATCATTTTTGGTTACCGAATCATTTTGAAGTGCAAAATATTATTATGCACTTCAAAATGATTCGGTTGTGTCTTCGCTGTAATATTATTTCCCACTTCGGTACATATTACGTATTATTCAAATTGATTCGGTTGTAGCTGTACATGCACTAACGGCTATCTTCTGAAAGTATCATCGCATATCATTGGCCAATTGACCCTGTCTTTTAGTTAAAAATAAATTGGTCAAATTTGTCCAAGCACAATTCAGGGTACACATGGGCTCCAGAAGAATGCCCCGAAACATACTTCCCTATTAAACGGCCACGAATAGAGATGCCTAAATTGGGCACACTTCTACTAAATATAATAAATATGTGCCCCTTTTCGAGATGCTCTAAGTCTTTTTTGTGCCAATTGACATTTTTTATTTTAAATTTTGTTTAGAATTGTTTTAGAATTGTTTCCGAATTTTGTTTTTTTTGTTTTGTTTGTTTGTTTGTTTCTTTTTTTTATTGTTGCAATTCGTACTCAATTGAAAGGATTTGTATTTGGCTGCGATTCTCGCTTATGACCACCAAGTTTGGTGTTGTTGTGTGTATTCAAGTTGGCATCATCCGGAGATTGAGTTGTTGAGGTCGGTCGGTAACCCAAGCTTCTTTTTCTTATAGTAGCTGACCACCTTATTTCAGAGGTGGGGCTCAATTGGCTCCCAGGTCTCCTCAGCCGACATGTAGCCGTACCATCTGACCCTATATGTTGTGTCGCCCACTTTTCCGTGGGGTATTTCTCATCTGTATTGACTCCGTGGTCGATAATCCGTTCAATGACGTATTCTTCTGGCTTTTTCAGCTGTTGGTCGTTGTATTCCTGCTCACGATTCGGTGAGGTGCGTTTGTGTTATCTCGTGGGGGTTGGCTCATCCTCGGGTGGTTCTGAGTTGTTTTAATCTTCAGCAGTCTCGCTCTAGCCGGTATCATCATCTTCACCCGTTCGGTTTTTTGGAATGACACGGGTAAGCTGCGAACGGCCGTATACAGGGCGATGGCAATCAGCGCCTTTTGGATGTATACAAGCCAATGGGATAGGAGAGTGTGGTGTACTGCGTTTGGTGGAAGGTGATCCGTATACAGATACGGGGGTGGACTGTTTGAGGATTAGTGTGGAATATTAACGAGTAGTAGTGGATACTGTTGTGATAGGGGTATGCACGTAACGAGGTAAGTGGTTGGAATGGACTGGACGTGAGGGTCTGTGCAAGGTCGGGTCGAGAGGTGAGAGCGGTCTGGGCGTGGAGCCTGAACTAGGTCGGACGCGCGCGAAGTTGTATCACAACTTGTTGACTTCTTGATTGGGGTGTCAATACCTTGGTCGGTGACAATAAAACGGTAAGTTTAGTATTGTGTAAAAGAGAAGTAAAGAGAGGAAGGAAAAGAGAAAGAGAAAGGGGGCGAGTGGCATTCTTGTAGTAAACGAGAATCTCAAGAACACGAATACAGATAGTAGATTCTGGGTGCCAACCTGGTGGTTAGTTTGAGCTTGTAGCTCGTTCGGGCGATGTCTTACAAGGCAGACAGCCGGCTTGAACCAGCTGTAAGTAGATTCCAGAAGGTGGGTGTCGTCAGGGTAAACGTGGATCATGGGATACAGTATATGGTGTAATGTTGATATGGTTGGTAATTACTGTGGGTAGTGGTTGATTATGTATGTATACTGTAGCCACGTTTCAACAGGTTTTGTTCGTCATCGATCGGTCTTATCCGCTAGTCGCTTCCCGAGTGTGCGTGTTTTCTGAAGTTGGGTAGGTGTCGGAGGTTATTTCTTCGTCCGTCAATGGACGTAGCGCTTGTTGAATCTCCTCCAAGGTGCGTGCTTCAGGAGCTAGGACTACGTGTGACCCAGAAACTCTCTCAACCGACCTGTCTGGTCGTTCAATTACCACTGTATTTATTGTTACATCAGTAACCTTGTAGGGGCCGTTTGCCACAGTAGCCAATTTCTGGCGGTGTAAAAGTTCATCCCGTCGTTCTACGCGTAGGAATACCCAGTCATCCGGTAAGATTTTCTCCGTCTGCCGCCTTAGTCTGGCATTGTAGTTGCGTTTATAACGGGCCTATGTCCGGCCGAGCTTACCTTTCGTCTCGCGAAGGGCCTTTTCTAACCATGTCTTCTAAGTATCCCTGCCCTCTTTTGAAGTGTTTTATCTTGATGTTTCAGCTTTCAACGCCAGTTATGGCGGTGGTCGTAACAAAACCAGCTCGAACGAAGGTAATACCATCAAGCTGTGTGGCTGACAATTGTAGGCGTACGTTAGTCCGCCGGTATCGATGTACCAATCCTTGGGATGGTCACCCACGTGCTGCGTATCGCGGATGTGATGTTACGGTCGTATACTTTCGATCTGTCTATTCGTCTGGGCATGGTAAGTTGTGGTAAAGACGTTATGGATGTTCAAGATCTTGCAAACGTCCTCAAAGAACTTGGCGGTGAAGCATTCTACGTTGTCGTAGATAATTTCTTTCGGGGTTCCGTAGTTGAAGAGCCATTAGTTCACGAAGTGCTTGATCACTTCGGCTGTTGGCAACCCCTTAATGGGTACGGTATTGGTTAGGTTGGTGAAGTGGTCTGATATTACCAAGATGAATTGGTTTCCGGGTGCAGTTTTGTTTAATTAACCAAGGACGTCGATGGCGATGGACTCGAACGGTGCTTCTGACGAAAATAGCTGGAGTTATGGGGAGTTCTCAAGAAATTTAATAAGGTTACGGGCACAAGTTGGGCATCGCCGTGCTGTGGCGTAACAATCAACTGCGCATGCAGGCCAGTATAAGTGACGGCGTATTTTCTAGTATAGTTTTCTGCCTCCTGGATGACCGCCGAGTCTGGCGTAATGATGTATATGCAATACTCTTGTCTTTGAGGCATGAAGGATGACGATTTGGGCTCCGTTTCCGGATTTACGGATTATTAGTCCGTCGTCATTGAATCCAAAGGTTTCTAACACCCCCTATTCAAGCTTTTGGTGTA
>JAULBU010032087.1:0-16301 GCA_032358235.1 Odonthalia washingtoniensis
GCAGGAGGTAATTGAAACTGCAGTAACCATGACTATAGAAGACGCAGGAGGAAATTGAAACTGCAGTATAGTAATTTAGATGAACAGAAAAGAGCCTTTGTGAGCTTAGTGTAAACATTCCACATGTGAAGGTCTAAAAATAAAACCCCCACAAATCAACAAGGAAAAAACATCTTAAGCCGAATAGTCACTCACAATTCAGATCAAGTAAAACAGAACTACTACAATAGGGAAAATGCAGAAGCAGAAATGGAGCAATACTGAACACCAATGACTTTTCCACCTACAACTATCAACCGTCGCTCACATTTTCCATTTTCCATTTTTATTTTTCTTCCTTTTGCTTCCTCGTTCTTAACAAGATACCATCCTTAACCTAAATATGAATAAACCATACCATCCGTCTCCCAATACCACAGCGCAGCATGCAAGCCGCAGTTCATGGCTTGTATTGACTTTCACATAAAAGATGCTTCAGAGCTCGCCACACCAATACTTACTCCAACGTCTGAGGAGTATTGGTGCCGAAATCAACTTTCTAAAGTTATTCTAGCTGTAAAAACTGTGAAGATTTACAACCAAGCGTATAAAAACGTTATACTAAATCCAGATCTTCCTATGACCAACTATTACGTCTGAAACGTTATCATAGTTAAATACGTCCAAGTGAAGTACGACATCAATCCTTATCCGGACAACCGCTCTGAAATAGGCTCCTTCTTGTCCATGATATACATCGTGGGGGCTCAGATCAAACCGCACTTCAATACAACCCACGGTCACTTGAAGAGCTGTACAAAGACAACGACGCCAATCTCAGGCACTTCTATTACCGCACAATCAACCTGTACGTTCGCAGTAAAACTCATCTAGAACCCGGTGCTGGTGTTTACCGGCCGTCAACCTGAAGAATACCTTGCACTTACTCTCAGTTTTGCAGCTCTCCACTGCGCCATTGAAGTCATAAATTTGCGATGGAAAGATGTAGTCCTACCAGGTGAAGTACGTCATTTTTCTTTTACGCCACGAATCTCATCGCTAATCCTATTTCAACCTAAAACGCATACGAACGCCGTCCAACCTTAGTTACTCACGTTCGAATGCCAATCAACAATCACACTTCTCAACGACCGCTAAATCTCCTTTCGGGATGATGTCCGCATTTCCAACTCCCAAGTATTTCCAACTCTAACTTACCCCCAATACCGCACCGCCTTCCTATTCACTGCCACCTTCTCCAACCTCCAACAAGCCCACTTCAACCACACTCTCCTCGAGTTGGAGCGGCAAAAGAGGAATTTATCAACAACGTTAAATTCCATCAAATAGCAATAAAAAGTCGCTGGGAGTCATCCAGGTCAGACTGGCGCTACGTCACCATTGAACAGGCATGGCTGGCATCGCTCCTGATGGACACACGCAAATAACCATCCATCCAATTTTACCAGGCATCTTTCACGTGCATCATCAAACTCATCAACAAAACCCATTTCATCTCCAACTGAAAATATCCGCTTCTTCATTTTAGAGTACAATCTCGACACGTTTTATTACTTCGAACATCACGTAATGTAATCGAAACTGTCAAAAAATTAATCCAACCCTTCTAGCAGAGGAGGGGGATTATTTTCCGGGGTGGTGTTAGCAACCCCGCCTTGGACAGGCGTACAGGTCACCGCCCAACCCAACCTATTTTCCCTTTCACTTGTTCTATCCAATATTGTACTGCGATATAGCCCTGTCTCCATTCCTTCATGCACCTTTTCAAACGGATCCCTCACTCCAAACATTTCCAACCGTTCATCCATTTCCCACTAACGGGCCTATTTCTTCAAAAAACATTGTTTCTATTTTTTTTATCTACCCTTCACTAAGAAGCCATCTCCACATCACAAGCGAATTGGTTTCACATCTACTCTCCCAAATCCTTTCCATGTGCCAGCCATGTTGCATCTCCCTACGCACAATTGCCAATCTTGGTCTTTATCAGTATATCATGCTACAAACCGACTGCCTCTCATCAAGAATACTCTGTCCAACTGCCTCCACAAACATACATGCCAACTCCCCTCCTCTTCCCGTGGTTCTTGCAGTTGCGCAAACGTCGGCAGAAACGGATGAATACCTCGTAGCCTATCTGGGTACGAAAACATCATCCCCATTCCATCACTTTCCACCCTCTCATTCATCCTACGTCGCTGCATATTCAAACTGAACCCTCAATAAACCTTCGTGTACCGACCGTCTCAGACCCCTCAAAGACCTCCCAACATCCCTCCCTTTTCACGCTCCACCTGTCACCTCGTCTCAAAATAACCCTTCACTTTCCTTACCCGCCCGTACAGATTTTGCAAACTAATCCTGCCCTCCCTGCTGCTCCCCCTTTTTCACCTATGTGAAATGCCGCTCCAGTCTTCACGAATACCCAACTTCACTTCTTCTAACTAAGCCACAGATACCTGCCTCCATCAATGACTTGCTCATCCTCCCACATCCCAACCTCATGCGAGTTATAAATGCAGTCCCTCTCCAATTATGGGATTTTCTCTTCAACTATGACCAGACTGAGAAGACAGATTCCCACCCAACCCTCCAACCGAATTATGTATCCCCTTAAAATCCTCCTGGTACTAGTTCCAACCGTACGTAACATCAGCCTTCCTCAATAACCATGTCAACTGCCGACGCCGGCACCTCATCCAATGTACGACGCTCCCCTGTTCCCGATACCAACAACGAGTGGAGGTACTGTCCCGACAACTATATGTATGACACCGCATCCACGCGTATGAAGATGCATGAAGATAACGATAATACTAGACAGAAAAAAGTGGCTTTACATGTATAACCGGGAACGTACCGGGAATCGAGTCCCCTCGAATTGTACAAGCCTCTCGCCGCATACATCCTAGCCCAATCTCTCCAGTCCAGTATTTCTTCGCTCAGAACATACAAAATTTCTTCCGTAATCATCAGAGAAAAGGTTTCGAAACCAGGTCATCATATGCCTAGATGGAAGCCTTTTCAATAGCTCTCACTGTACAAATCCTGCTGCTCATGTACGACTTCCCCTACCAAGCCTGCAAACAATGCCTAGGTATTGAGGTGCTCCTTTCCGCCTATATGTGATCCTTCGCATAGATACAGGGATGAGCACGAAATAATACCACGACAGAACCACAGCGTGGTAATCTTGGTGTCATCTCCACAAATCCCACCCGTTCTCAACATATTTCAACCCGCAAGTCGAAAAGATTGCCGAAGCCGTCATGGCACCACTCTACAGTAGCAGCCTACATACGTAAAAATGATCAGCTCACAAGAAGCAGGCGTCAAATTATCACGGGAATATCGGCCCCAATCCCGACGCGAAGCGACATCAGTTTAATTTTCCCCCTTTCCCCTTCTTTTACGTCCCAATTTCCTCCACCATTTTCAGTGGAGAAATTAGGAGGGAATATCAGTAGATATGGCATATCTACTGACATTTCTTTTTCCTTCTCTGCTTTCGGTAATGCTGTCAACTACCTCTATCTATGTCCCACGACCCTCTACTCATCATTAAGGGGTAAATGCCCATCCCAATTGCTAGCCCCACAAATATAAACCGCCCACTGACTATATTAATCCCATTGGATTTTCCAAAAACCTTTCCTATCCTCATTCCCAACATTTATCACCAAATACTCACCCTCCAATCCACCATCAACCCCCTTCTTTGATCATTTCAACGACCCGCCTTTCTCTGCCATCATATCTACAGGCCAGACATGTTCTTCCAATGTGGTTCATATACTCGAATCTTTCTTAAACGTCTTCGTAGCAATACCTGCCCTCGCTGCGCTCCATCCTATATTTCGCTTCTCTCAACCCTCAACGCCTACTCATTCTTCAAATTACGTACTCATATCTTTCCAACCTTCAACAGCGCAGCGATTCAAACTACACAATATAATATCCATCATACCCGCCTTCTAAGTACGCATTAATGTGCCTATATTTATATACAGTCTTCTTCGAGGCTTCCCGAAAAGCCGGAGCCGTTGGGTTTTTCCCAACCAAAACCTATATATCCCACTACTTTTGGTTCCTCGCGCAACTTAGAGAAACATCCAACATCAGCACGTCCAATTCCGACACTCAACTTGAAAATTTTGTCTGGAATACTGAAATCCAGCACCAATGACTAGACTAGAATCCAAAATCGCAACTGCATTATCCACTGCGCATATCAACAATCCCGAGGCTACAACGGCAGTACTGGCTTTTGGCTTTTGCGCATGAGAAGAAGGTGCATCAGGGCACCACGTCATCCTTCTCACAGACTCATCCGTTGCCTCTTGAGAGCACTGACAAGGGGCCGCTCCGACAAGTTTGGCCTTTTGAAATTTTGTCAAAAGTTCCCCAGTCCGCCCTCTCCATCACTCGGATCCCATTAAACCTTCCCTCATCCACATCCCCACAAGCGCAACCCCGCGAACCGTCCATCCCGCTCCTTTTTCGATTGCTCACATAACCTCAACTGTACGTACCCTGAATTCTACAATTGTTTCTACATTGTATATTTTAACCTTTCTACTCCGTTTTCCTCTGATCAATTTCTCTTTCTTCTATGCTTTCAACAGGGACATCTCGGCGCATGAGGTCAATGTAGAAATGCGTAGATGGGTTGATACGGAAAATTTTCGAAATAACGAGAAAGGAAAAAGAATACAAAATGTATTTTCTTTCTGAATTTTCATTGGCTGGAACGAGATAAAAAAATAAATCATTGTTTTTGGGGACCGCTGTGTTCGAATATTTTATTTTGTATATCTTTGCCGGTGTTGCCTACCGGGAAACTAAAAAGAGGATTATACTTACGTTTTTTGCCTGCTTGCGTAACAGCGAAATCGGAAATGCAATACGTTTTAAACGGATTTTTTTGTGCGCGTCTGTCTGGACAGCACTGCGGGATCAGCAATCAGACAGGAGCGCTAGTCTGTGCTACACGTTGATGTACATATACTGTAATCCCATAATAAAGTTAAGATGTGGGACATATCTATGAAGGTAAGCAATAGGTATGAGGAGTACGTATTGCATACGAGCGGTTTTTTGGTTTTCAAAATGGTGATGCATATAAAAGCGAATGTAGAACTGAGATGGAGCTGAGAAAGGGACGTAGGATGAGAAGCACGAAGAAGTCTTGTGGAGGGGACAACCGAATTTCAATTTTATCATTGTCTAAGAACCTGTCAATTGTTGATATACTTGAATAAAATACCGAGAACGATTTGGATAATGTCTGTACGTTAACGGAAAGCCAAGAACTATGTTGAATGAACAGGTGATATTTCTGGATTTTTAGACATGTTGGGTTTTGCATTTTTACTACTTACTAATACATCTAACTTTTTCTTTGTGTATAGGCCCGTAATGTTAAAGATGGCAGTGTTGATTAATGTGTGAGAGGCAAAGAGAAGGAAGTATACAAGCGGTGCTTCAGGAGCACAGTTCGCAGTTGTGTGAAGATAATATATTTGGAAAAGGAAGGGAGTGATGGGTAATCTGGTCAGGATAATATTCCGAATATTGATGGAAATATGGGGGAGACTTTTAACGACATACGTGAGGGTCTGGATCGTATGTAATTGTATCTCTCCCAAGAGATGAGTTATGGTAACTTAAAATGGAGAAAAGGATGGAAGGTTATGAGGATGATGAAGGAGAAGATGACGAAAACGGAAGAAATGGTCAAGATTGCGATACGAAGGAGAGTGAAGGGGACATGTTGAAGAAGAGGGGGAATAAATGGGTCAGAAGAATGAAGCGGATAGGGAAAAAGAGTAATGATGCGTTAGGATGTGCCATAACGAAAAACCAGAATGGAAAAAGAGATCCAAGCAAAAAGAAATATGATGGAGATATGGATCTTCCGAGGTCGGTGAAAAACGTAATGAAGCAGATAGAAAGACCAATTCAATTACATAAGGTTCAGGTAGAAAAATTGAAGACGGTGATGGGAACGGACTGTGGTCGGATAGTGAGGGGAGTGAGGGAAACTGTAGTGATCGTGGTGACGAAAAGGAAGAAGGGAAGCCTTCCACAACAAATGGTCATTGTGATAAAACGTATCGGTGTGCCAGTGGAACAGTTGTTTCCAGTAAGACTAAAAGTTTGTGTGGGAGAGTAAAAGTGGAATGTCCGTCAGCCATGAGCAATGTCGGGGATGTAACGAAAGAAGAAACTGATAAACATATGATTTAAATTGAAAACTTCGAGGAGAGAAAAATTGCGCATCGTGTAATCTTCAAGAGATTGGTCAGATCTGGGAACAAGTGCTTCTTTGACAAGAAGAACAACTTGCATTTTATGCACAGTGTGAGACGTGGGGTACACAAGAAGATGCGGAAGGTGAGTTTTGATATGGAGAAAGTAAGTTGTGCCGTGCCTCTCCGTAAGATGGAGGAATAAATTTGGACTGCTTAATTGTTGGAAGAGAGCACTTTTATGTTGTCGTAGTTGTTTCTTTGTTTCATGAGTAAGTTGTAAATGTGTGAAATGAAGGTGCAATAGTGGAATTGGAAAATTGGTGGCATTATATTGTTGTTGGTAGAAATATGATGATTGATTAAATTGTTTGTTGATAATTATTGTGATATGTTGTGACGATATGAGTATTATTAAGGTGAGCATTATGATTAATACGAGCAAAAATAGTAATAAAAGTGCTGAGATAATAATCAATGCTCAATACACACATTCGTTCTGTTCATATTTCCTCCATTTCGACAGGTAAGCGTAATTAATTCAATGATCATGATTTCGCATCAGACACCAAACATTTCTCTCTGTGCAAAATTGCACTACTGTGCCCTGAAATACCCCTTTTCCGTTGAACTACGTACTGCTCTCCCTATGTCGTATATGATCGAGCTTCATTTTGAAGTCCATCAAAAGAACGAGTACCAATCCGGGCGTTGATTTTTCTACATCACGAAATATCTCATTGATATGTAAATCTTGATTCTTTGCCCGAATCTGATGTCCTAAAAACGTTATTATTATTATTTTTCCTTCCCCTCTTCTATGGCACTTGTAATGGTTTCATTACAATCACCAACTCTTTCTTGATGTTTTCCAACACCTGGGAATTTCTTAAACAAGAAATACATGAACTTTGAACTATTTTTCCCCATCCAGAATTTTTCTTCTCTATCGAACAATGCAAAATCTGTGTCATGTAGAACTTCACCATCCCTCCCAACACGTGATAGATATTTATACTTCGAAAATTCCTCAACAGCATCTATTTCTTGAAGATGTTCATTCCTTCTCCGCGGATTTCTAATTTCGTATTTCACAATTCGACGCATATTCGAAATGTTTTCGTATACCAATGTCGTCATCAAATAGTTTACTGACGATTTGCGCAACACTTGCCTTTTTGTGTGCGTCTTTACCAGATTAGTGAAGCAAGTCATTCCAAATCCCGTCCTTACTATGTGCTCGCCTCCGTCGTCTTCCTGTAGCATGTACTTCCTCCAGAGCGCTTCAATACTCATCTTTCTTAAATCACCTAGTATATCATTCCAGTAACCGTCAAAAGCAACACATTTTTGAAACCCCACGAAAGTAATTACCAATTTTCCTTGTTAAAAGTAAACTTCATTAACTTCTTAACATATTCATAGTGTCCAGTTAGTCTATACCGTTCTAGAATCAGCATGTAGCCGTTTATCACAAAACATTTTCAGTCCTTTCTTTCCTCTGCCATCCAGCGGTGAAAACATCCACTATTTTTGGACAGTGTGTTAATAGCCCTCCCACTTCCATTACTGCTGCCATTTTCATCCCCAAATCTTATACTTTGTTCATCACCGTTCATCTTCGTAACTTTCCCAATCAATGTCCAATGATTCCGGTTTATATGATCTCCTTTCGTATCCACTTTTTACTAACAAGTTTCTTGCGTCAACAGTATACGTGTGCCTCGTCATCATCTTCTTCATTAGTTTCCGTTAAAAAGACCCTTTATGTGCTGCTACAACTCTCTCTCATAGAAGAGGCCCCAACGTCTTCGTCCTGAAGCTGTCTCCATACACTTCCAATAATCCCTCTGAATCCGTCTGTTACACTACTGTCGCAACTACCTCAACACACATCCAAAACCCTCTAAAATACCATCTCTCAATCGACCTTCAAATTTTGCAAATGTCCCATCCCCTTACAATATTCACAAATTAGTTTGTTTCTACATTCCGACATTGTTGTTCGTTCTAGAAGGATATATATAATTTCGATATTGCCAATCGAATTATTTCCTTTTGGTTTCACGAAATTATCCAAACTGTTAGTGATGATCGCAATATGCACTCTACACAATATCACTGTTGCCTTTTCCCATTCATTGAATAAAGCACATTAACGTACCATGTTAATGATAATTGATTTGATAGTGGAAGGAACACATCCCTTCCTTCCAAGTTTTATTTAAAATAGTGTTCTTCGTCATACTTTCTTCGTTCCATTCCGTCCTCCCCTATTATTCTTTTTGCCGTTCGTTGGTTTCGTCATCAACATGACTAGCTCCAACCACCCATACAATTGCTACATGCAATCACTTTCATGCATGATAAGCCTCACTTCTTTCCGCCCCATTAGTTGTTTTCGTTTTGCACCATTTCGTTGCCTCTGTACTACTTCCTCCAGCTTGCAAATGATACTATCCCCACCGACGTCTGATAATCA
The DNA here is from genome assembly GCA_032358235.1 of Odonthalia washingtoniensis. NCBI lineage: Eukaryota > Rhodophyta > Florideophyceae > Ceramiales > Rhodomelaceae > Odonthalia > Odonthalia washingtoniensis. Next base: position 8,734 of record JAULBU010032087.1, read on the forward strand.
TTGGCAACGAGAACGAGTGGTGCGGTTTTTGTGCATCATTACCGTATAAAGCAGGGGTTATCACCGATTCTAATTGCGTCACATCACATCAGTATCGCACTGTATCTGAAAAATATCGACACCCCTCGATTTCTAAATATACATTGTCGTACAATGTAAGAGAAAAGTGTCGGCAGAAATGATAATTACTTCCCATTTCCATTGTGCTATTTCTGCCATTTCTGCAAAAATTGATTTTAACTGAGACTGCGTTAGGCAACATGTACCCCTTGTAGATATGTGGCACTTTTTTTAGTAGTGTGTGACCTGGGGTTACTATGACATATATAACATGGAGAGACAGTAAATAAAAGAGAAAACAGGCATATATTCATATATGGAGAGATAGTCACATAAAGGGAAAATATCACATGGGGGCTATTATGCGGCTTTCAAAATTTAATGACTACGTACTGTAAGGCATTTACAGTATTAGTTTTGTACTACAGAACGTATATGTTTGTAAACGGTCAGGTGCACGTTACAGTAGAAATGATGCAGCCTGATTGTCATGCGTGAATGTCTATATTCACAGAACGTGTTACACTATCATAAGAGGATATTTAGAACTTTGTAATTGGAAGGTCAAAAAATGGACAACAGTATAAGTAGGGAATAGAGAGAAGTTCGGAACAGAATGTGTTTGGGTTTGTAGTTACGAATTGGAACAGGCACTGGGAAGAACGACTCTGATCAATTATAACAATTATAAAATGTTAAGAAACATCATCTGTTTCATTTCGACATGAAAATGACAATACGTCACCACGCAAAACGAAGTGTGAAAGCGGAAGCGAACTGATTAACAAAAAATGAGTAATAATGTTAGCATACTAACATACTAACATAACTTGTTGTGAATATAATGTCGTATTAATTTTTTTTGTGTAGATTAAAAAAGAATATCACCATAAACCTGTGAACAAGTATGGAAAAAATCTAAGTATTGTTAGTACTGACGATGGAGCGGGAAAATAGAAACGGAATAAAATAAGTTCTTTGTAAAATTAATTAGTAGCGACGAAGATAATGTATTAAGAAATATAACGGAAAAAGAAACCCGTGCTAAAAGAGAAATAAAAAGCGAAACAGTAATGGATTAGTCCAATAGTGACGAAGAGATCGGAAAACTACAGAACCTGTAGAAGGTAATCATTATTGCAGTATGGGAAAGTTTGACAATGTTCGTTTAAAAAGAAAAAAGAGGAGACCATATTGTATGAATGAAGAGAAAGAAGAAATTAAGAAGGAGATAGACATTGGAAAGAGAGAAGGAGAAAACATTTGAACGTCAAGGAAACCAAGTTAACGAAGACAAAATTTTGAGGGGGCCGTGCGAATGGGGTTTCGTTGGAGAAATAATCAAGATTCTATATGACATAGGTATTAACATAACTGGCAAAGAAATCTAAACGTCAATAGAGGAATTAGAAAAATTAGTCGAAAAAAAGAGGTACAAGATTTATGATGGACGTAGTTGAAAATCTTAATTCCACAAATGAAATAATAAGACCTAAGTATGATATATGTTTAGGTATACTTAGTGATGAAAAATGGAATATGAAGATGTGGAAGACATGAAGGGAACAATAGAACTAATGACTTGGAAAGCACTGAAAATTGAAGAAGAAAAATCAGACGATGGAAACAACGCAATAGTAAAGTAAGGTATTGGAGCACCGTGTAGTGAATTAGGAGGAACTTATTTGAAATTCAAAATGAAGTATTGTCTGAAAGAAGGTAGGTGTTACTGCAAAATTATTCAGCAATACTTAAACAGTGAAGAGTTGGTAAGATATCGGTGTGATTTTAGATCTAAAATGGAAGCTGGGAAACAATGGCTTTTTTGATGAAGATAATCGTCTACACCTTACAAATTTGGACAGAAACAACTGGGAGGGACCGCATGGAAGCATATTGGTAGATATGACTTTTATGGAAAGAATTTATGTAATATATTGGATGAACATATATGGAAAAGATACTACGTTTAATGTATGGTTGTATATGAATAATATTCATAATTGAAAGTGTTGCAGTGGGTAATTAAATACTGGAATGGCATGACATATAAAAGGTAAATGTAATGAGAAATTTGAAAATTATTTTATTGATAATAAATATGTAAGCATGTTACATACCGGCAAAGTATAGAAGTAATAATCAAAACAATTATTGTGGTTACATTGCTCACTAAATCTTTTATCAGAATGTGAAGAAACATAATAATTAATAAATATGGTTTACATTAGATTAAATTACTATGTTACACTTTGATATTTTTAAATACCTATCTACAATGAAATATGAATTATTGCTCTGAAATAAAGAGTATTGTTCTAACATGTACATGAATTCTTCGTATTGTTATTGTCAATAAAGACAAAATTTATTACAGTAAAGTTATATAATTGACCAATATTGCCAACATAAAAGTAGTGTTGATTACTATATAGTTTTAATATATTATATCAACAAAAAATATATCAGTATTTTCCACGAACTGTTCATATAGTTCCAATGTTCAAACATGTTATGGTGATCTGCACTTATGTATATTTACACATACATAATGGATACATAGTTATATGGAGGAAAAATTTGTGACATGTCTTCGAACCATGACACAAACATAGAAGACGATTACAAAACTTAAATATGTCAAATATCACAAAGTTGATAGCTGTATCACCAAATACATGTACTTTTATCTACATGTGGCACTATATGCAGATTTAGTAAGTAATTATTCAACACATATTTTCATTACATGTTAAAGCATAGTTATGATAATCAAGTATATATTAGTTGCAAAAATATCTGTACAAAATAATAATAAAAGAAACCCCAAGAAAAATACGACGTATTTGTAAGAAACTATAGATCGAATTATCATATTAATTATTATAATAGTGAAATGGTTGCCAACTGATTAGTTATATTACATCTGATATAATAAATATGTTTGTTAACATGTTAATAGTAACAATAAAAAAGCCAAGTTAATCATAATAAAAAAGAAATATGTAGGTTATGTTATAGTTGCATGGGTCGGTAATGTTAATGGAATGGAATTTTTGAAATTAGCAACCAAATTCTTATAATTGTTGATATTTCATCACGCTGCTCCATTAATCGTAACAAAAGGTAATATTGAAGTAGTAGAAGTAGTTGCTGCAGTAACACTCGATGACATAATATAAAATGTTTATGATGACGAACACGAGAAATAGGTTGAAAAATAAGAAAATAATAGACAAAGAGAAAAGATGTTGATGGGGATGAAAACTAAGAAAAGGTTGAAAGATACTAATTCTTTATAATCGCCGATAAAGTATATGATAGTTGTCATGATAGATGATGACTATCATCACGAAATGACAATGTCATGAAAAATCATAAAAACGATTTTATGGGGGCACAACAGTAGGGATACGGTTTCTGTCCACGTGGAATGTAAAATTGACTAACTTTTGTTATGTCATGTTCCTTTGAGTATCGGTCCATTCATGTCTACTTTCCACAACATAATAATCTTCGACAACAATAGTGAAGGACATTCGACTCACAGCTTCTCAAGTAATAAGAACTGCACAATGCACATATGGTAAGTTCAAATTTCATTCGACGTTCAACAAGTAGTTCATATTGGTTGATCAATTTCATTAACATAGCCGTAACTGCATAGACATAGGCAGAAACAAGATTACTGTGAAACAAATACTTACCCCATGTCAAAACTATATAAGCACATAATTGTAACCGTCCTATTATATTGCAAAAAAGTTGTTATTATAAGTACACATCATAGCATATTATTGTTCAATGATATGTACATATCATATTATAATAGTTTTAACATTATTATAATAGACAATAATGGCAATCTAATAAGATTGTAAGAATTTATAATGTCAATAAATTAATTAAGTAGTGAGATGACTTGATGACTTAGTAATAATATTCTCAAATGGTAATATAAGATTTGAATGAATGCACATAGAAATTATAATAAACTGGAATATAATGTAAATTAATGTTGGAAGTATCAACTGTTAATAATGGTAATAATATAAACGCTATCAGAAGGTAATACCATACCCAATTTGACCATCTAAAATTATTATTATAATGATAAATGGAATATAATGGTAATTTGGACAAGAACATCAAGGCCATGCCTAAGTTTGCCGTAATGATGTGAATAAAAGTAACATTACTTTATGAAACAGTTCTGACATCACAGGTAGTATCTATTTTCAAATTCAACAAAATTTGAAAGAAGGGAATAACTTAGTGTTATATAATGGTTTGGAAAAACGGACAGAAAATAAAAACCAGGTGCTAACCACATAAATAATTAGTGTAATAAACATAAATAATATGTAAAGTGAAATAAATACAATATTAGTTAAAAAAGTAATCAACAATAACAAATAATTGTAATAAACAATTACATATAATGTAAAGTAACAATGTGTAAGACAATGAAAACAAGTTGGACGGTACTAGTAATAATATAGTATACTATATATATCAACAGATATGGAAAGGGGATGATAACAGTACACATTTGTACTTGTCATAACTAAAATTATTACTTAAGTATCAATAATAGCAATGAGAGCAAGCAATATGGTGCACAGGTAATCAATTTTTTAATTATCAGCATTGAAAGTAAGTTATGTTTAGAGTAGCATTAATTTAAAAATTTATTAAGACTACAAAGGTTGTATCTATTTTCAAAATCAATAAAATACGAAAGAAGGGAATAACTTGATGTAATATAATGGTTTAGACAAACAAACAGAAACTTAAAAGTATAGTAATCACATAAATAATTAATGTAAGAGCCATAAATAATATGGAAAATGAATTAAATCCAATATTATCTATATAAGTAATCAACAATAAAAAATAATTGTAATAAACAATTACATATAATGGAACGTAAAAATGTGTAATACAATGACAACAAGTTGCATGGTACTAGTAATAATATAATATACTATATGGAGCAACATATATGGAAAGGGGATGATAACAGTACACATTTGTACTCGTCATAACTAAAATTATTGCTTCAGTATCAACAATGGCAATGAGAGCAAACAATATGGTGCACATGTCATTAAATCTGTGTCTTATTGAAAGAAACAAGGTATTGGAAAAATTCTTTACAATCATTTCTGTTAGGTGTAACAAAGATTTGCACGTTTAGAAGGGACAAAAGTAAATGTACTAAGTGCATTGAAACCATAGTATAAATATTTCAGAAATATTAAAACTCACGTTATACGATGAATCAAAACTCTTCGAAAATACTTATAGCAAAAAGTTGGATATAATACGGTCAGAAACATATATATCCAGTACCTTTGTCATAATTGATAGAAATTAGTTTAATAATTAAGTGCATTGAAACAACATGCAGGGCAGGGTATAGCCCTGATAATTTCTGTTTATGTAAATTTCATTTCATATTACTAACCTTATTCACAATTTGTATACTAGTTGGGTAGCCAATTGGCAAATTCGACGCTGTTAATCCAATTTTCTGCAACATTTCTTATTCAACTAACCATGGAGCAATTTTCGGAGATTGAACCAATATGGACATAATCGCGTCCGTGTATAACTTATGCATTGGTTTCCGAACATATTCGTTTTTTCCACTTGACTGACAAAGATCAACGTTATTAGATTAATTCATTATGTGTGCAGAACCGACGTCAATTTCACTACACTGGGAACCGTAATTAATGCGGGCTTCACTATTCACGTACACTGAATTTGGAGTAGGGTGCCTAATATAGTGCGGGCTACACTATAATGGTAACCGCACTGTTCCGGTACAAAAACATATAGTGCGGGCCGCACTTATAACCATGGACATAAATAGTGCGGTGAGAAATTATTTCAAAAATTCATTTATTTGTCTATCACCATCCTTCCTCACTGGGATCACCCATAACGCAACACACATAGTCATGAAAGTTGTTACGCCTTCTGAAGGTTGAGGGAAAAACCGAAATTACAAAAATTACACCGTTAAGCTTAATTTGGCAAAACTTTATCAAATAATATTGGGTCGGATGGAAATTATAATTTTAGTCAGATATAAATCGTAAACGAAACTGTGTACTTGTTTTTAAAATAATTTTTAGAAAATAACAATAAAAATACATTTTTAATGCATAAAATGAAAAGTTTTGATATTTAAAAGTTGTTCTAAAAGTGAAATTCTTTTCATGGACTTGTAACGGCCAATCAATTATGTACAGGTTCAATTTTAAGATATTGTACTTACAAAAAAAGTACAGTACAGGACAGTGTCAATTGGTGTAATCGTTAAATTTAAATTTAAATTTGAAATAATGGGTCCGACGTTTTGGTCATAACAGAAACTAATTGGGCAACTGCATGGAAAGAAATATAATTTTTTTGACGTTATGCCTCAAGTTGAAACTCTTCGTCATACTTGGCATGACGAAGAGTTTCAAAATTTTTCAACCTACTATATACGGTCTCATGACGGGCCCTTACTCTAGAATGTAAGGTATACTCGTTTTCATACACGTTACTTAGAATGGCACACTTCTATGATTTGTAAATTGAGTCAGCAATGACTCTCTCGTCACACAATACGTGTTAAAATCTTGTTCTAAAAATTGACAGATCATTCATTTCTCCACAACGAAACGGCCCGTTAACCCAGATTATTAAACCACCCCAGGCCAATTTCATAACGCACACCTGGCCCATTAAATTTATGAGAATACCATTTGCTGTCAAATGGGCGGGAATCCTGTATGGCACAATCAGTACCATCCACAGAACAAAAAACATTATTAAGAAGAGGTTCTTTCAAACGATCACTCCAATTAATCTAAATTAAAATATGACAGTTAGAGAAATATAATTTCTACTCATAGAAAAGTAAAAGGATTTATAAATATGATTGGGTTAGAAAACAATTACAAGGGAAATTAAATATACTTACAAACTGCAGATCCGAGATTTTTTCAACAAATGCCACACCCATTTTCTGTAAGTTTTCTCATCACAACCCCAAATAAATGCCCCATTGCTTTCCACACTGCAATGTTTTGAAAAATGTAAAGACGATAGTAAATGAACAAGTTTAGCGGTTTTGCTATCAATACTATTCCAGATGATTGCCGTAGCATCGGGAGAAACTTCAAATATTGCTCGGAATCGGCGATTATAAACTAGAGGAACATTGTTGTCAATGTCAAATTTTGATCCCGCCGCCGATAAAAACGCAAATTTTGATACGTTCATTGGAACGGAATTTTAGTTAAAACTTTTAAAATTAGACGCAAAAAGGAAAGTTGAAACATTCGAACAATTAAATGATTTGTTCTAATGTTTGAACCAGTGCGAACATCATGTACTTATAGTATTTCAGAAGCCGAACAAAAGAAATTGCGTCAGTAGACTCTATTAAAAGCTGCGAACATACGTTATAGATAGAAAATGTATTACCGTTATGTTATAAAATATTT
>JAULBU010032098.1:0-16301 GCA_032358235.1 Odonthalia washingtoniensis
TAGAGCTGAGAAGGGGGACGCAAAGGAAATGAATAGGAAGGATGGTGAAAATGATGAAAATAGTGTGCAACGAGAGGAATTTTTCACAGAAGGAACTGCTGAGTTGAAGGCATTGCGTCATTCCTTAGCCATGCCTTCACTTGAACGCGCACGAGCTCGTCTAATTGAGGAACGTCGTGCTGTAGGAGATTCTGATGAGGCTGTTGCAACGCGTTTGAAAGCTCGTCAGACTGAAAAGGCTGCCGTGATTCGTGTGCGACAGGCTCGTATCATTGCTTCACATATCGGAGATGAGAGAGCGATGAGTGCCATTGCGTACGCTTCGGGATCAGAGGCGGACAAAGCAGTAGTGGCTACAGGGTCATGGGGCGGTACTGTCAAGATATGGGGAGGTGATATGTGTGGTGACGTGCTACAAACATTGGATGCTCATGCAGGGCGTATTTCTATGGTACGACTCAGCCACAAGTCTGATGATGCTGATGACATTAGATTACTAACGTGTGGGGCGGATGGGCTTGCACGTGTGTACAAACGTGACAGAAGTAACTGTATCGATAACAGTGATGATCAGCAGCAACAACAACCAAAAAAGGAACAACAGGTTTTCAAGGAGGTTTTGAAGGTTGACGCACACGGCGGAGCACGTGTGTCTGACGTGAACATGCATCCTTTTCGACAGTCGGTGGTGGCAACGGCCGGTTTCGATGGAAATGTAGGTTTACATGACGGAGAAGTAACAATACTGCGACAGGAAACAGGACATGCACGAGTGTACCGAGTAGGATTTCACCCAGACGGATCATTGCTATCAACATGCGGATTGGATGGAGGGGTAAGGGTATGGGATTTACGATCGGGCAGGGCGGTGATGACGATGACGACAGCACATGCGGATGATGTACTAGGTGTAGAATTTCGACATGACGGGCGTGTACTTGCTAGCTGTGGAGCGGATAATGTTGTTCGCATATGGGACCTACGATCTGTGAAATGTGTGAAGACTGTGGCGGCGCATAGAGGACTGGTCAGTGGGATGAAGTTTGCATGCGATGGAGATGTGCTGTTGACGTGTAGCTTTGACGCGACTGTGAAATGCTGGGGGACGAAACGGAATTGGGGTTTGTTGAATGCGCATGGTGGATTCGAAGACAAGGTGACGGCCGTGGATTGTTCTGAAGATGCGGACTTCGTCGTAGCGGCATGCTACGACAAAACTTGGAAATTAGTGGGAAAGGACGAGTAGTGGACGGAGTGGACTCTGTTTCTGTAGGAATTGATTATATGAATAATATAATATATTATTATATATAATAATAGGGTCCCACAATAATATTGAAAATTGGGCGCTCCGTGCGTGACCCTTATAAATAAATCGATAAAATTTCTCCCATTGAATGCATTACTCCGCGTTTCACTTTTTTTCTCCACAAATCTTTTTTTTTGCGTGAATCTTGAATCTTGCTCCCCATTTCACTCTAATTCTCAGTCTCTTAACTCTGTTCCACTCTCGCCTACACTCATCTCATTTCTCAATCTGCACATCATGAGTTCATCATCATCAGCCGAAGATGTATTCGCACACACTCGTTCTATGTGGCAATTCCCTGCTACCTGCAAATTACTGTCTATTCTTTGCAAGCCATTAAATATCACACCACCAACACCCTCTCAACTCGAGCACGCACTCTATGCTCCCAACGATCATGTCTCACTCCTCGCTAACCTGCACGGTCGACTTCTGGGCGTCTCGGCCGGAGCTTCCGCCCTGAAAAGGTGGTTACAAGTCACCACTCGATTTGTACGCAATAACCCCGAAGCTTTTGCACCAATTGTACCTCTTCAAAAAACATTCATTCATACGTCCAAACAACAACAAAACCTATTCCCTTCTGAGGACAGCGCCAAATGCACTGATGCAACAGAAAATAGACAAATGGAGGAAAATATGGAAAACATGGACGAAAACGTTGAAATGAAAGACGACGACGACGAGAAGGCCAATAGCGACAATGGGAACGACGGGCAAAATGTCTTTATCTTTCCTTCGAAGCATGGAGATTACGTCAACCAGCTTTCGCCCGTAATTCGTCTACATGTCCTTCATACGATTGCAGAGATCGTGTTAGCAGACCATGATCGTTTGCTCACGGCAGGCTCATTGAACGATATACCTGGCCAAGATCTGCGATTTGAACCTTTTGGTAAAGACGCTCTGAACAATCGGTACTGGTACTTTGACGATGCGCAACGAGTGTACAGGGAACCTCGCCATGTACCGTCAAAAGTTGCAAAACACACATACGGTAAGGAAAATAATATTAGCCAATCAATTTCAAAATTATCAAAGGCTGGCAGTATTGCTGCAGAAACGACAGAGGATAAACCAACTGCGGAATCATCTCGATCCTTACGTACTTCTTCAGGTTCTCCGATAGAAAGCAATGAGAAAAATGAAAATGCATATGATCAGTCATCAGCGACGCCAAAGCCTTCTCCTGTGGGCGATTCTGATATTCAACTCCCCAATCGATCTGTCTCACAATTCACTCTCAGAGAACAGACGGATCGGCTCGTTGAGGATATCTTCGGTCCTGCGGATATATCACAGGATTCAATGGTAGATGTTTTAGGTGGCTTGCCCTCTGGTGGGCCTAAGGATGCATTATCGCAAGGTTCTTCTCTCAGCCCTGCAATTTTTGAAGAGAATAGCAATGATAAGATGGACATAGAGGACGATGACGATCAACATGGGAACGCTTCTGATACTGGTGATGTTGGTACTGGCGGCATGGGGCGAGGTAGAGGCAGAGGCAGAGGCAGAGGTAGTGGTAGGGGAAGGGGAAGAGGAAGGGGAAGAGGAAGGGGTAGGGGAATGGGCAGGGGAATGGGCAGGGGTAGGGGACGGGGACGGGGACGGGGAAGAGGTTTGGGTCGTCCATCAGGAACTGCCGCTTCGATAGGGATAAAACGAGCATCTACCAATACCACCACCACTTTAGATACCGCACCTAGTTCACGACGCACTTCAGGTAGAATCCGACGGCAGCCAGAACGTCACGCTGTCGAAGATTCACCACCGCTAGGGTATCCAACGTCTCGGCCAGCGAAACGGCCGCGGGTTGCCGAGAAAAAGTTCAATGACACAGCACTTCGCAAATGTGAGAATTGGGAAACACTGACGCTCGGATCTGAAGCGCTTGAAGCGATATTGAAGCGATTTATGAGCGAAAACGATGGTAATGGTCTGGCATCGGAACGAGGACTCGTGCGCATACTGCGTGAATCTATATTGCCTCTGATACAGGAAGAGGAAGAAAAGGTACGGAAAGAGATTGAACGGAAACAACGCACCGAGTTCCTAGTGACGACACAGAAACGCTCAACGAGGTTGGAAGCAATCATGATACGCAAAGCTGAGGAGGCGAAACGCATTGAGGAAGAGGAAGCACGTGAACGGAGACAACTGAGAGAATTGAGAGAGCACGAGAAAAATGTGCTCGCTGGTATTATGGCAGCCGAGAAAGAATTGTCACGTGAGATTCGAAACGCTAGACAATTGTATGGTATGGAAGAGGCCATCGTTAGGGATGATGAAATAATTCAGAAACAAGAAGAAGAACAGTATCAGTTGAGAAGTCAGCAACAACAACAGGGAAAATATGATGAAGACGTTGAAGAAGAAGAAGAAGAAGATGGAAACAATGGAGTGAAACCGATGATATTTGGAGCAACGATGACGGATTTGGCACAAGGCTTGCGTAGGAGTTTACGGACACGACCAAGTCGTCGACCGAGAAGTTATTCGGACGTGATGACAGATGATGAAAAGGAAGATGAGAAGGATGGTCAATTGCATGACAATAGACTACAGATAGAGCATGAAAATGACCGGGCAGAGTTGATTGCCGCTGCCGCCGCTGCTGCCGTAGCTGCTCGAGTGAAAGATGGTGGGAATGATAGTGTCTCAAGGTTCAGGCCTGTAAAAGTTGAAGGTAAGTCCCCAATAAGATTGGCTAATTATGGATCTTTAAAAGTGGAAGATGGTGACGTTGTCATGAAGGATGACGTGAAGGTTGAGGAAAAAGTGAATTTGCACCCCAATGAAACAGAGCCAAAATATAAGGAGGAGGTTAAGCTTGAGGTGAAACAAAGTGCTGAAGTCCAGAAAGAACTAAACGACAGTAATGAAAGACCTGGTGATGACGAATCTGAATCGGAGAAGCGGACTGAAGGAGGTAAACCATTGGAGGGAAGCCAACGAAAATCCAAATATTTTACATCAGGGTGTCCTGAGGAGGAGGTGAATGACAATTTTACATGGGACACAAATCGTGAAGACAAATTACCATGCCGCGTACTCGACAGAGGTTTTTTTGCATCCGGGTGCACTTTCTCCGACGTTTCGTTGGAAATGTGTAATGCATATAACGATATAGCTGGCGAAGAGGGTAATGTCAAGGATGAAAACGCTGGAAATGTATCTACAAATGATTCATCAGATTTCGTTGTCGGAATGGGGTTATTGATCCCACCAACTTCATCACCAACTGAAGTTCAACTTGTGGAAATTGCGCATGTAAGGGAATGGCGTATCGGGTATGGGCGAGAACCCAAGTTGTGGGTTCGTTCTGATACTGCATGGTATGAACTACGAGATGTAGCAGCAGAGTATCAGTATGCGTTTGCAATCGTACGCCGCAAATTTGAAATCTGCTCACGACTTGGGATTCTTGGGGAGACCATGCGAACTCCTATGTTGGGATATGCAGACGTCATTGAATTACTTAGTATGCGATATATGCACATGGATGGGTATGACGAGGAAGAAATTGTTACGGAAAAGAGATTCATTGTTCAGCAGATGCAGAAATTGGGAAGAAGAACTATACTACAAAGTGGGTTTTTCAAAACTTTGGTGTCGAAGATCAGGTTGGAAGATAGGAAATTAGCGGCAGAAGCGGAAAAGGCTGACAAATTACAGAAGGTTTTGAAGGCTGAAAAAGAAAAGAAAGGTGAAAAAATGGAGGAGGCGAAAGCAAACAATGCGATTAATGAGGATATTAGTGAGAATAAGAAAGTTATGAATTCTCCGTCGGAAAGTGCTGCAGAAAATACCAACCCTTCGATTACGCCTGCTCCTGTTGGTAGTGCTTCTGAACAGACTGGAGAACCGCTGCCGACGACACCGACTAAATCAAACAATCGTAAGCGGTCCATAGGGAATGGGAAACGATCTGTTCCCAGAGTTGTTTCATCAATCATTTCTGGGTTGGTGAAAGCAGCGACAAAGTCTCAGGTTGCTAAGAAAAAGAGGAAGAAGTCTGACGGTACAAGCAATGGTGGAGTAAGTACCAGCAATGATGGTGGAGACGTTTCTAGTACAAGTAAGGACGGTCAAGCGCATTTGGCGAATGGAGTGGCGACTGGAGAACAGAAAAAGGGATCGAAAGAAGCTAGGAAGGAAGCTAAGAAGAAAATGAAAGGGCTGAAGAAGGAATCAAAGAAGAAAGCGAAGGGGACGAACAAAAGTCCTGTGGAAAATGGTACGGAAACGACACAAGAAGGCGAAAGACCAGCAGCTAAAAAGGCCAAAGTCGAGAAGGATAGCTTTCGCATAGAAATTGGCAATGGAGCGATGGGTAGTAAAACAAGGGAAGAAACAGTTTAGGTCGAAGAATTTTATTGTGAAAGAAAAGGACGTCAAGCCAAATGAACAGAACGAACCTGTCGTGAAGACTGTTGATGGTAGTAACGCCTGACATAGACGAGAATTACGGGTATGAAGGACGGATTGTATTTATGAAGTAAAATTAAAGAAAAAATTGGTTAATATTTTTGACCACACGCTCAAAATTAGCTAGAGTTTAAAAATGGCAACTCGCTGTATCAATAAGAGATTGCGCAGATCAAAGCCACGCGTCAGAGTATGAGAAAAGGGGCGTGTCGTATGAGTTCAGTTTGCTTTGCCAATTACAGCGAAGTTGGAGTGTTAGCAGAGGCATCACCGTTGTCCTCTAATTTAGAGTTAGAGGATAAGATACGAGGATCCCATGGTAGAGGTCCGCGGAAAACAGATCGACCGCAATAATTAAACAATTGTTTCAGGTGAGGACAGCCTTGTGGGTACGGATGGAAACGGATGTAGGGATTTCTATGTTGACGTTTTTCGTATAGAACTCGTGTATTACAACCATATGGATCGGATGCAAATGGTCCATGCGCTGTTGAACGCTCTTTGGCTGATAATCCACGTATACCATCCGACCCAGCTGGATCAATACCGACATAATGAAAACGCTGTGGTGGGAATCGTAGTGCACGTCGATGCAACGAGACAAAGCGATCGCGTTTAAATTCGAAACCGATTACAGTGATTTCACGAGGATATCGTCCTGTTAGTTGATGAAAGCGACAAATTGAAAAGAGAAGATTTTCAAATGAATCACGTGCATATTCTTCTGCGAATGACCGATTGGTTACACCAGCTGAATGGGCAAATCCATACCAACGTGCTGCGTTCGCAATTGTCCAGTACGTCTGTGCTTCGCTGCGAGGACCTGCACCATCACGTGTTTGCCCCCCGGAAAATAATAAAAGAGACGATGTATCGTTAGCAGCGTGTGACACACCACGTTCAATGTGACGTAAAAATGTGGATACTTGGCCATGCTGGAAAGGTTCAAGGATCCAATTGGATTCATCGCGCAGAGATTTATCTTCATATGTAGGACCTACGTAAATTGCATGACCGGCCACCATGACTAGATTAGTTAATCTAGCCCATGGCATTGGACGCAAAGAATCAGCAGAATCATCCGTCGTGCGGTCGAGAACAGGGACTTGATCGTCTTCTGTGAGAGACGATGCTTTGGAATCTAAACCGAAGTGAACAATGGAGCGACATAGTGCAGACCGAATGAAGGTTTTAGGGAGAACGTCCCAGAAGACAAGAGATGTGAAAGTACAGAGGGAGGTGAGAATAACGGCGGTGAAGAGAAGGCGAGGGGAGACAAGACGGGATAATATGGTCATAGTTGTGGGAGATTTGCGGGAAGATGAGTGGCGCTTGTCGGATGGAGAGGTGAAGGGAAGAAGCACGGCGAAGGCGTCTCGACTTGATCGGCGCTGCAGATGAGGTGCTGATGGTGGTGACGATTGCATTGAAAGGATTGGAGGAATTGGGCGGGTGTGAGTTGGCGCTGGTTACTCAAAATTGTGAAAGCTGCTTTCTATTCATGGTTTTTGTCTTTCTCCTGTCTGCTACCTCTGTCTATCACACTGAGAAAAAACGGTGTCGGTCGAGAATCTTCCGCCTGAACTTGAATCTGATGTCAGCCCGAGGAAGGTAATTCAAATTGAGAGGCTGATGTCGCAGCGACATATTTTTGAATTTCGAATTTTTTTAAGACACGAAATGCGATAGAGGGCGCTGATGGATTTGAGTTGTGTTTTTCGGTGCAGGTGTAATGGCACGGTCGATTGGTAAACGGAGAAGTGGAGGTGAAAGAGGGGACCGGCTTACCGTAGAGAATGGAAACAGAATTTGGCGTAATGTCTTCGTTGCGGCGTGAGGGAGACGGCAAAGTCGGTTTTTGCGAAAAGTATAGACCTCTTCGTAAAATTTGGAAACGGAAATTATTTAGAAACGGTAGAGAGGTGAAAATGAAATTTTTCTGTGCCAATTAACAATTGCCACGGAGCGCACAGTACGAAACACTAATTAAAGTTTAATTGGAAAATTTTGCAGGGTAACCTTTTCACGGGAAGCCGACTTAGAATGGGAATGACACGCGCCGTACCGAACTTGAGCAGCTGTACACCAAACTGGTTAATTAGTGTACACTACCAAATAGTGTCACCTCGAAAATAGTGTGAGTGACACTATTTCGTCAACGGAATGAATGAGGCAGTCCGGACATAGTGTCAACACTTTTTAGGCTCCCAATTCTCATAAATAGTGTCATATGCCAAATTTTAAATTTTAAATTAACAATTTAAATTAAAAAAGAATAAGTTTTTTGAATTTTCAAAATAATTATAATTATATTTGAGTTTTTCACTGACACGTGGCTCACCAAGAGCTGTGGAGGGCTTACAGAAAACTGGGACTGAGCTGAGATTTTTCCCGACATGTGCCACCGATCTTGTTCAGCCAGAGGATTCATTCGTTATACAACGAATTAAGTCCGAATGGCGCTCACTGTGGGACCAAAAGGTCATGGAGATGATCAATTCAAAAATGTGGGCAGACCCTCGCAGTGGCTCTGGACGTCTGGTCAATCCTGGAAAACGATATTTTTTACAGCTATCTGCAGATGTGGTGCGCACCGTTGGACAGCAAAGAGATGCGGATGGGGTTCTATTCACTCGAAAGGCGCTCATAAGATGCAGAATTGCTCTAAATTTAAACGGTGTTTGGGAAGAATGACAACTCTCACCAGAGATGCAAATTATCATTTCAAAGTTCGAGGGAATTTCAATGGGCAGCCTGTAACGACAAATAATGATTTGGAAGGTGAAGCAACTTATACAAAAAACGAGTCCCAGTAAAACAAAAATTCTGACAATCATACACTAATTTCGGACAGCTTGACTAGTGTGAGTGACTCTAATAAAGAATCTCTGCTAATTAGTGTCACCTGATAAATAGTGTCACTCACACTATATTTCCAGAGGACGCTCTGAAATGCGCCTAAAAATTAGTGTCACTCACGCTAATTACCCAGTTTGGTGTACAATTATTTATACGAACACTCTAACTATTACACCTGCCTTGTCTTATTTCGACAGTTACCTTACGCAATGTCACACATTTCTTATCATTATAATAGCCTTCAGATAAACATTTTTTCTTTTCTTACAGTGCCTAACCATGTCTCCCTATTGGTTTAGCGCCTTCCACGGAATAATTTTTTCCCCAGAAACACAATTTTTGTGTTTCCCGTGTTAACCAACATTCAGGTAGAAGCACATCTCCGTCGCACCGAAATCAAGCCATTCCTTCTCTACCGTGGGAACCATTAGCGCAATTTGCTTCAAATTTTCTGTGCAGTTACAACAACTCATCACCGTTCTTCACATATATTTTATTTTTAAACTGGCTGAGGTCACCTCGGTAGCGGTCATAGATTTTGTTCCACTCACATGCTAATTGCCCAGTACAGCATCAGTTAAAGTCCTTCCACAACCTAATTTAAAATTTCCCCGTGATGGGAAAAGTATGAGCCATAGGATAACCCCAGAAAGCAGGTCTTACATTACATGACATGTAATGTAATACCACTGACGACATCCTAGTCGTCACCACAATGTGGTGACGACTAGCTTGTCGTCAGTATTTTCGGCATAAGAGTTTTAACATTCAGCTGTAATGTTTCACACTTCCACGTGTACAGTGTGTAATATAAAAGTGAAGTACTGTAAAAGGCTTTTACTTAGTAAAATTTTAACGGCGGAAACAGCGGATCAAACGGTTATGTTGAGAAACTGGGGAAATCAGAGAAATGCCATGTCTCAAAAAACACGTATGGATGTGATTGGATACAGTGAGAGAGGACGGGAATATGCAAATTACAGTATTGTGTACCCATGTACCACCCAGTTCAGGATCAGTTCTAGTTTTCAAATACGCGGTCATGTTGGCGCCTTTTCATGCGATTTTGTGCATGCCCCTCCCTTAAGGATAACATTACTAAAAGCAACAGTATAATCCGCTTTGCCAGTTAAGAGTTCCGGTTACACTCAATTTTTCATAGTTATAGGCCCAGAGGACGGAACTCAGCTCCCATCGCGTCCCAGGTTTTCATGCGATATTAAAATCAGTACCATGGACGGATGGAAAAGGAGACCAGCTTGAATATTACAAATCTGTTCAGAGCTGGTGTTCCTTTCAAGACAATCGTCAAATTTAGAATTCAAATAATTTCGAATTGAACAATCGAGGTATTGTTTTGCAGTCAAATCTGTTTGGTAGAGAAAAAGATCTTTGTGAATGTTTTCGGTTCGCCGAAATAGCTTCAGAAAGAGGTGTGGAATTAATCCTCAGTTCCGTTAGCAATCGTGATCCTTTATACGTCGTTTAACTAGTTTTTCAAGAGCTTCAATCATTGATTTTTGTTCACCGTGATAATAACGAACATTTTTATGGCTTTGAGCTTCGTTTCGGTGCTCAATTTGCAAAGTTTAATGCTCTAGGGAATTATGTTGCTATTTAGCGGTAAATTGTAACATTAGTTTTGTCGGCCAATGCTGATGTTGCTTCTAGCCAGCGCATATAGATCCTTACAGCAGCAGCCCCGTCTAACAGTACATTTAACATGAAGTCCACAACTGACGTTTTTATCAAGACTGTCAGCTATGAAACAGTAGACTCTGTACTTCGTCAGTGTGATAGACAAGCTCGTCCATTTCAGAACAATTTAAATACAGTTTTGTCACATTCTGCAAATGATCATGACAATGAAAATTCTTACCCCAAGTTCAATAATAACTACAGAAACGATAGACCTCAGATTGGTCACAATAATAATGAATATGGTAACAGAAATTTCCATCACAGCATCCTTGATAGAAAAAGTCATCATAAAATGACACGAGAACAGATACAAAACAAAAAGGGCTATTCGAAATGCTCTGATTATGGACAATACGACCACTGGTATGGAGACCATGCACCTAATGATAGTCTTCACAGCCACGTAAACTCACATGACGACCCACCAGTCAGTAGGAATAATCACCGTGATCAAAATAAGCAAATGATGGCCAGAATAACAACAATCGGCGAGATAACAATAGAAATGGTGGAAAAGACCAAACTATGTCGCTATTAATATGGATCATAATTCCAGATCCTCGTCTGATAAAGCTTACTATAAAACCGATGTGACAGCTTCTTGCCTAGGCCCATGATTGACAATGGTGCTCCATACAGTGCGATTGGACAACTAGAATTGATAGTTGTCAAATATCTCATTGGTTTCAACAACAGTATTTTTGAACATGAACCTCTACCTGTATAGTGTGTCGGGCTTATTTGCGCTCAGCGACTCAACCCATTACGGTCCTTCAGTAGGCACCATAATGGTCACAGAGATGGAGGTTTAGACTTACTCCGTAAAGACTACTGCGCTTCTCGATGAGTCTTTCATGCTGCAAATAGTGCTTTTCCTGAAACCGCTAGATCGCCTCTATCAAAAAATAGGACTGTCTCTGGTTTTTTGTTTAACTTTAAAAAATCCTCTACCTCACCCTTCTCGAGTGGGCTTTTCTTTCCTTTATTTATTTATACTCTGCTACGTTCATGTTTCGCCTTCCGTGTGATAGTGTCTCCGTTATTTGCTGACATTGGTTCATTTGGACGCGTGTGTTCTTTTCCGCCACCACCACGTGTATAACTCTATATCTGAATAACACGACTGGCATGCGAATCTAGGGCTTACTGTAGTGCTTTTCCAGACCTCGGTACACGACCTGTACAGTCTATGGTGTCAGCCCTAGATTATTTCCTGATTATTTCTAGCCACTTGGCGTCAAAAATATGCTACACTTTCCCTCCGAACCAAGAACGCTCAGGTGGAGTTCTTTCTTGCGTCAATACCTGTATACCCTTGATATTATTTCTACCTTTTTCCATTTCTTTCTGGTAACACTCCTCTTACCCCGATATTACTCTAACGCTTGGGTGCTTACTTTTCCATCCTTATATCGATCGATTTTGCCGCGTCTCATGCTAACTTGTCACTTCATTTCTTTATAAAAAGGATTAGCTCAGGTACGTCTCCGTGCAAATTGTTCAGTGGTTCCCAACTGCTGTCGTCTTCTTCGAATCTCTTCCATACCACATGCGCCTCGTAACGATTCTCTTACTCATTATACATG
Source organism: Odonthalia washingtoniensis (assembly GCA_032358235.1). Classification (NCBI taxonomy): domain Eukaryota; phylum Rhodophyta; class Florideophyceae; order Ceramiales; family Rhodomelaceae; genus Odonthalia; species Odonthalia washingtoniensis. Next base: position 11,884 of record JAULBU010032098.1, read on the forward strand.
ACGTAATCCAGTTTCTTCACAACGAAAACCTGTTCGACATGTGCTACGTGGTCGAGTAATGCTTCCGTGACAGCGAGCTTTCCATTTTGGTACAACCGTAACCTAGTTGCATGCACAACCGCTATCGTCCCGTCTCGTAAATCCTCGACTTCGTAACGTAGTTAGGACAATACTTTGACAACGCGCCTCGGTTCTTGCCATCTGAGCGTTAGATTTTCTCCTGTGAGGAAATACCTCTTAGTGATCAGCACGAAATCCCCTACGTCTAAATTGTGTTTTACCCCAGCTTTCTTCTTTCTTCATTCTCTTTTTTGATGTCGTTTAGATTGAGCGGTTTCGTGCACATGTTTGTGTATATCCATTGTTCTCTGCAAACGCGAGATTTCTGTCAACTGATTCGCTTTTATCCAATTAATGGCTTTCATCTTGGTCCTTTGCGGCGCTTGCAGTACCAGCAGTGGCGTTCCCGATTTCAATTCGGTGAGGCATGTCACCGGAGCAATAAAACTTCGCTGCGGCGATGGGGAATGGTTTATGATCGTCTGAACGAGCTTTATCACCTCTGGAAATTCTCTTGGTTGCCATTTCAGCTCTGATAACAGTAGCCGCGCTGCCCTCAGAATCTCTCTACATGCATTTTATACAGTTCAATTTCCCCAAGACATATATGCCGTGGTGAAATGGTGTTTCACTTTCAATTCATGGCGCAGCCCCTCGATCAACTCATTCTTGAAGTGTGATCCTTGGTCACTTACCCAAGTTTGCACCACTACAAAAGTTTTAAACCAGTTTGTCAGCCCTTCTATTGCTGCAGCCGCATCGTCTGCCACTGCTGGTTGCAACAGGACGTAGCCTGATAGGTAGTATTTCATCTACAGTACGTCTTTCTCACCACTCTAGGACTCGCCCAGACTCAGAAAATCAATGTGCAAGACCTCGTTGGGTTTTTTTGCATGCAACGATTCGCCCCATGGTCGCGATGTACGGTATCCCCATTGTGTTTCCAAGAAATGAAGGCATGAGTGACAAAACACACCAACGTCGCTCTTCATCGTTTTCCATGTCACAATCTCCGACAGATCTTCAAACGTTGTTTCTGCTCCGCGGTGTCCCCCTTCACCCATGTGTGCGACAAAACAAAGACGTAACTGCAGGTCCTGTGCCAGTATCCACATACGCCCGTTTATATCCTTGTACGTATCGTCACTTGACATGGTTACATCTCCATTCTCCGATTGCCTGACTTTATGTGAATCCTGACTTTTCTTATGTCGTGTATGCTTGGACATGTGAAAGAATCCTTTTCAAATGGCGATATTTGGGCCACGAATAGCGTAGAGACCCGTGTGCCTCGTATTACATTATTAACCCTACCGCCACCGTCCACCTGTTCATTAAATAAGTCCATACGTTATCATCGCCTGAGACGTGTTCGATTACATAACGACATGATGAGAGTTTCAGGGCCCATAGCATTAGCTTAGACACCGTGCGGGATGAGATTCTAGGGTTCGCGCCGCTTGGTTTAAAGATGTACAGGAGGTTGTTATGGTCTGTAAATAGTGAGAATCCATCAAACCTCTGTAGCAACTAACTCATCCGTTCAATTATAAGGACTATAGCGCACGCCTCCTCTCAACTATCGACCATCGAATCTAGCCCCGGTAAAACGTCCAGAAAGGAACGCCAGCGGCTGATATTTCTGCTCTTTATGGGCTTTCTACAGATCGTCATGAGGGATTTGGGTGATCATCGCAGCTCAGAACTCCTGGGATGCGTCTTTGTACAGGCATAGGTGCTTGTTTACGTCGGGGTGTGCCAAGGTGACCGCTTCTTCCAAGGCCTTCTTGCAATTATCGAAGGCGTCTTTATGTTTCTGGTCTCATCCTACGTCGGCAAACTCAATCTTCTGTGCTGCTTTCTTGGTGCGCTTTCCCTTGAACTCTACGTATACCTTTTTCAATATAGCTTGCAGTGGAGCAATCGTTTTTGAGAAGCATGGCATGGATGTGCGCATCCAGTTAAGTGCACGCAAGAGCTGCTGCAACTCTGAACCTCGTATTGAAACTTCCATATATTTCAGCTCTTGTACACGTCTTGGGTCAAAACGGGCACCTTCCTTCGTTATGACTCGTCCACACTAAAGCACGGATCGTGTGAACAATTTGCATTTTTCTGGTTGGAGTTTCAGGTTAAACCTTCGACATTTCTAACAGATTTTCTCTAGGTTCATTATCAGCTGCGCCTCTGACTTGGCGAACATCAGCAAATTGTCCAGCCAAACAAGCATATGGCTATCCAAATCCCCAAGAATAGCCTGAACACTCGACTGTAAGTGCGCCACGGCATTGGTTGTGATATGGAGAACTCGGGTCGGTGTGTATACGCTTTCTGGCGTTATTAATGATTGGCAGTCCCTAGATTGTTCATTGAGGTCCAACTGCTAATAGCCATGGATGAAGTCAAATGACGCGAACATCTGCGCTTCTGCGACCTTATTTATTTCCGAGTCCAAATGAGGCACCGGCCATGCATGATTCGAGTCAAAAAGAACACCATTACAAAGACATGGAGTTGGAATGGTGTGCTCGTTGACTGGCATTAAATAGATCGTGAAACGAAATTTACTTGGTCCATACTTCGGAACGATCATCGTCGCAGAGCACCAAGTTTCTCTCGGGTTGCGATAAGGGTGACCATTCTCAACCAGTGTACTGACGAACTTTTTCATTAACTCCCGCTCTTTGAGGGAGGGGGGGTACTTTCTTACCTTGACCTTGGTGGGAACAGAATAGATTCTTAGTTGTATCTTTAATGGCGGTAACTGTACCGGTTTACCCACCGCTAACGATACTAGCCAAATATCCCGGTACCTCTCGACCAGATCTCGCATATGTCTCACATCTGTCTCCGACATGCCTTCCCTACGGACGTTCTCGACTAAAGTCGTTAGCGCATAATCGAATTCTCTTTTATCGTTATGCGAAGGATGTTATAGCAGTTAGCCGTCTACAATTGGATCCTCATCCGGGTCGCCGTGCGCGACGCTCTTCGCTCCACCCAGCGGATCATCGTTCTCTAGTCTGAGTATGACTCTGGAAAGCTTTCCACCTTCTTATCTCATGGTCCCCACAGCTGAGCAGTCCATATTCTGGTAATTATCGCTGACTGCCTCTAGGTGTTCAATGGCATCGAACCTAACGCCTTCGTAAGTGGGCGTCCTAGGAGGACTTCGACCATTTCATTTTCCGATACAAACCATAGTACATTGCGTAACTTCAGAGGACCCACGGACAGATTTAGTTCTACCGTAAGCTTGGCTTTTCTTCGTATCTCTACAGTCATGCCTTCTCCTTGGACCGCCATCTGAACTGTCAGTGGTTTGTTTAATTTGTTTACGGGTAAAAATGCTCTTGCATTATCCAGATCCTCTAGTGAAGATGCGGGAAATACGTTCTCGTCGGATCCAATGTTCGGGAGTGCCATACGCCTCACGCCCATACCAAAGTCAACTTTAAGGCGGCCCTCCGGTGTCTGTGATTTTACCACCTTCGTAGACATATCACCTCGATTCGCCCACGGCTTGTTTGAACTTCTTGTGTGGCGCTGCTCACCTCTTCTTTTTATCTCGTCCGCCTTCCTTTGACATAGTTCATCTTTTCTTTCCGTCGTCGTGTCCGGACAGTCTTTTAAGTAATGTCTGCGACTACGCTGTAGGTTCCAACAGTCCGGAAGTAGCTTGACATTTCTTGAGGCAGAGACTTTGTCACTACTCTCTTCCAGACCAACACAACACCCCAATTTCACATTATTATCTCTGTTTCTAAGAAAGCTTGTGCCGCTACTGCTTGCTCTGTAATTTGAGTATTCCTAAAATTCCGTGCAGTGGGGTGCTAGTGTCGTAACGTGCTTTAGAAATCCTTTCCAGTCTTTCCTAAGCTCGGAATAGGAGAAAACCAGGTCTTCCTTAAATCTTTTTTTGAGAGACTTCGCTTTTAGTGCGTTGTCGATGTGATTAACAGACAATTTTGGTTTTTCTTGGATCACAAATGAAAACCAGTTTCCACACATTAACGTTGTGTAGTCTGAGAAGAGTATGAGTACGCGTTGCTCAGCGTCTCTTTCAATAGTCCTCATTTTTAACAATTTTTAAACGAATCTATCTACTCCGCTTGAAAACCAGTTGATTATTTTTTCTTAGCTAGACTTATTCATTCATTCTTTAAGGATGTCGTCCGTGATTCCGTCCGGGTGTTTCACATCACCTATATGGCCTAAATCTACCAACTTTTCAAAAAAGTCTTGCATCATCACGGAATCAAAAAAGATAGAAAGAAGAATAAATCATCTTCAAACACCTGTGGTACCTCGACTATACGTCGGGTGTATCATGAACGCAGAAAATAAAAAATACATAA